>JAQBSW010005684.1:0-55250 GCA_029291075.1 Eudiplozoon nipponicum | reverse complement strand
CAAACTTGATTTAAAGAATTTATCCATTAGATCGTTTTTATACTTGCTGAGAATCCTTGAAGTACTTTTCTCAACTTTGCAACGTAGAGGACTCAAAACCTGGGCCCATCTACTTCGGAGTACGCATTTCTATTCACTGTGCCACTCGGCCTCACGCTAAACACTATTTTCAGTTATATATGAATTTATATTTTTGAAATGTCTATTCTTCAGGTGAAGCCTTTTTGGAAACTCCTTTGACTTAAAACTAATTTTGGCCTTCCCTAATTTTTGATATTTGAATAAATATTACATTATCAGAGTTAGTGGTATTGAATTGAAAACTTAGAAAATTAATCGAGCGAAAATAAAATTTATTTAAATCAAGACTACTATCTTGGTATAAGCACCAATTCCATTATATATACATATATATATGTATATATATATATATATATATATATATATATATTTCTTTTTGTTAGTATAAACCAAGCCTTGTATAATTTGGAGAAGACAGTTCATCCAGTAGAAAGGGTTTATCCTTATTGGGATCATTTAAACTACTTTCCAGAAATTTGTGGCGGACAAAGCATAAACCTGGGTATTTTTTTTGGATAAATTGCCTTTTCTAAGTGAAATGCTTATATTTGAATATATATATATATATATATATATATATATATATATAATGGGACTGTTGTTTACCAATTTTTCAAACTGGATTTAATTAAATAATAACACAGCTCATGCAAACTAATGATCATTTAATTTTAATAAACCTTTCAATTAAATGCTACTCCCCAGGTAATGTAGCGTTTGCCTTGATGCCATTGGTGGTGGTTAATTGCAACTTTATTTCTAAAGGGATGTTGTGTATGCTTGAAGTATCCTGATTTGCTGGTATTTTTGGTATACTTTGAGCGTACAGCCTTATTATATATATATATATATATATATATATATATATATATATATATATATAATTGATTTCTGCTCAAAGAAATAATTCGGATTGAAATGCTTTCTAAAGTGAGTAGGCAATGTTAATTTATGAAATTATTCTTTAAATATTTGTAAATTATGCAATACTTTACCTAATTAAATTTAATATTTTCTTTAGCTAAACTTATGATGGTTTTTTCCTATGTAGATATATATAGTGTAATTTAATACTCTTAGTTATCAAATTATTTTGACTAATGCGCTGCAAATTTGAATGGCAAAAAATTAACTTGTATTTAATTGTCCGACGATGAGACATTTCATGTTGAACAAAATTAATTACAAGATCATCCGTATGCTCTAGCCCGTACAAACTTTTAATTTCTAACATGATTTCTATTTTTCGTAGTGATTTACTTATTCTTCCGAATCCTAACTATCTGTTCCATGTTATACGTAACAAGGTCCACGAAATTATGCCGCAAACGGCGCAGCTTTATAATTATTTAAAATTAATTCTAGATATTTCACGCTTGTTGAAACTCTTTTAAGGATCTGGTTTTAGTTTTTTATAAATTAAATTTATTTTCAAAAATAATTTTACCTGATCCTCCTAGGAATTTCTCTTGCATTCAATGCAACAAGCAAAGAATACAGTAACAGACGAGACATTTTTGCATATTTGTACGAAAATCGTAGGAAGAAAGGTGTGTAATAATAGTGTGCACGAAAACTACCGCGAGCATTCATTTAATTGCAGGTGCTTCTGACACACTTAGTACAAATGACGACAAAGACAAAAAATAATAAATACATATATATAATGCAGATAGAAGCTCAACATTGAATAAAACAGCCTATGCAATTCATCTACAAGATCGGTTTCATTCAAATTTGGCGATCCTCAGTAAAAACTATAATTGCCGCGGTCGGGATCTGCATTCTGGAGCATTTGATTCAGTCATGCAAATCATTTTTCGAACAAAAATATCCGCACGTTGCTTGCTTCTTTCAGTTGAAAACCAGCTCACATTCTTTCATATGCACTTTCTTACAGGTGCAACCTCAGGAATATCACCTTTGACATAAAGGTCCATATATTCATCTCCGTTCTGCTGATATAACGCAGAAAACTTTGATTAAGTTCATTGACATTGGATTGAAATTATATTGGCAGGATTGATTTAAAGATATCTTGTAAGTATAGACTAAATAATAATAAATAAGATAGAAAATGCAATTGATCTAATGGACCGGGTTTGTTTATACTGGGCCTGAGATTGCAAAATCCAAGTGGATCAATTCGAAATAATTCATTGATATAAAACAAAAAATTGCACGCAAAATGTGGTTTTACCGGTGTAAGAACGATAGATGCTGAAATTAATGCTTTCTTAATTAATATCTCAGCGGCCTGAAATCTGGCAAAGGCCGTCAAGTGCCAATAAAGGACTAAGACGATCTAGATGATGAAATGTGCTTACTTATTTGTGCCTTTTTTAGACTATACCGACAATATATATATATATATATATATATATATATATATATATATATATATATATATATTTGTATATGTAATAAAATTCTGCTATTTTGTCTCGATTTAATATACATATAGAATGATCGAACGAAATAAACATTGCATAAAAAAGTAAATGAAGTTCAACCTCTCCGTGATAGCCAAATATTTTGCAGGTAGGCATCAAACAAGTAACCTTTTGGTATAAAGCGATACAACACACCGCTTATAGTATTCGGTGTGTTGGGGATCAGATATATGGCTTTGGTCTCAAGTTTTTGTGAGTTTCATTCTGGAAAACAGCAGCTACGACTACTAATAAAAAGTTGCCTTATAACCACCAATAGATGAAATGCATTCGCTTTCACATGGAATGCATATTATTCATTAAAATTATGATCATATCGATAAATACCTTTTACATATATATATATATATATATATATATATATATATATATATATATATATATAATATTTTAGTCAGAACAATTGAATAGTCGAAACAATGCTTACAGTGAATAAAAAGCTAATAATTTCCTAATTTTTTAACAACAAAGCAACATTACTTCAGTTATGAATGACATAGGTTGTTGTACTTGGTTGCACAGTACGATCACCACATTAAGCCTATCCATGATTTCTTTTGTCTTGGTTCCGAGAGTACAAATCCACCACCCACAAAAGAAAATCGTAAACGTACGACATATGTTTAACTTGATTTAGTGAATGAGTAGCCTGATTTTATATTTGATTTGCACTTATTTGCAGCAGTAACGCAACAGGTCGTAGTTATTCACGTGTTCAATTGAAGGTGCGTATTGTTGTGTTTCATTTTCACCGCATAACTTTGTGATGCACTAGCTCTGGTTACTCATCCATTGATTGATTGACTTTTTACTAGACTTTTGCTTTTATTGCTTTTTGCATATAAGAACGTTTTTCTTTCTTTTAACATTGTACATGGACTTGGTTGTGTTATTCTTGCTATGTGTTATTGCTTGCTATATTAATATCTCATCTAGTTGCGCATTTTCTATCACCGTGAACAATGATATAGATGTCGTTCGCTCAGCCGTTTCTTTTTCAACGTATTTCCAGTCAACTTTAATGTTTGTTGTTGTTGGCTCAAATTATGGATACTCGAATATTAATATAATCAAGGTTGCCATTTTAGGAAAGGCACCTGACCCATTAGTTACTTACACATGTCAGTATAGACTAAGAAATGTATAGTGTAGAAAAGGAAATTCATCCAGGTGACCGGTTTCGTCCCTATTGGGAACTCATCATGCACTGGCCAGAATTTGCTACGGACAGGGCAGGAACCTGGGCCGTCTGCTTCGGAATGAAGTGCTCTAAACACTGAGCCACTCTGCCGCACACTACACACAATTTTCAGTTATCTAATAACTTATGTAACTCTGTTAGTCTTTTTTCGTTTTAGGTGGGGCTCATATGGTACCCATTTAAACCCAAAGTTCAGCTAACCGTCCCCCATCTGTCATTGAACAGACACCACACTAAATTGGGAAGTGGAATTGAAATGAACATTTGTCAAATAAAACGTACAATCGTTGCGCGAGCGGTTATAAAATTTACTATAATCAAGGTTGCGATTTTGAAATAAGCACCTGACCCATTAATTACTTACATATGTCAGTATAAATTCAGAATTGCATAGTGTTGATAAGCAATTGATCCAGTAGAGATGTTTGAAGTAAATACCGGTCCTATTGTATTTAATCAGTCGTCGAACAACATAACAAAACTACCACCAGCCGCAACGCACTGACACTTTTCGACCTTCCATGATCATCATCAGAGTACGACGGCAAACTGACTAGCGAGGGTCAATCCGCATTGCACATATATGGAAAGCAAAATTAGATATGCGATTCTCACCTCCAGTAGTCTTGCATACATTAAACTTGACTGGAAATGTCGGCTGGACAATTTAAATTCATTCAGTAGACTGATTTCGTCTGTATTGGGAATTGGTCATGTTCTGCTAAAATTTACTGTGGGTTAGACTCGTACCGAGACACAATTTCTTCGGAGTCTGGAAATCTTTCCACGGCACAACACGTGCTGCACATTACTCGCAATTTTAAGTCGTATAAAAACTATATTTGATTAAACCATCTCCAGGTGAAATCTATTTAGAATCTCGAAGCCCTGAAGTTCTAATTAGCCACCCACGATTATCACAATACAGCAGACACCATGCCACCATGGGAAGATATATTCGTCAAGTACTGTACAGGATTTTCCGCAGACGGGATTCGACGCAACTGAAAGGAAGGCTAACGGAAAAACGTAAGAAATTATAGGACTTCAAATTGCGTGTCGTATGTCACAAAAGCAGCGCAGATCATGGAGTCACCGACTTCAAAGTAAATGTGCTAAGGTTCGGGTACTGTCAACGAAAAATTCTGAACAGTACATGGCGAGTTCACAATGAGTACAAAACCGGTCTACAAGAAAAATTTAATTTGCTAGCTGTGGCAATGTTTATTTTATACTGACAGAAAGTGTATATACGCGTGTGGTGAGCTTATGAGTAAGCTGTGTGTGCTTTTATTGGTTAATATTTGGAAATGACTACGAACATGTTTAAAATACGATATGCAACAAACACAGAAAATAGCTATCTTTATATCGATGCACGACAAATTAATTTAATTGACTCTCCATCTGTTAAGTTTGTTGCGTGGACCGATTCACGGAGTATGTCGCCCAAGTGATGACACGCAATTTCTATGGAATGTTCGATAGACTTCAGATAAACACAAATCACATGATGTCCAAATAGTAGCACATCACTGAAAAACTACCAGCAGTCACATGTAATAACGCGTTTCGCCCTTCCAAATTTAAAAGCTAGGATCACACTGTAAAGCATGTAACAGATCCTAAAAATTCAGATATGCTGCTCTCATACCTGGTACCCTTGCACACATTCAAAATGACAAAAGATATCGCCTGCAAAATTGTTATGCAATCACGAACGTAACCTATTTTCAGATTTCGCCATATGTATATATATATATATATAAAGTTAAGTGTGACTGACACTAGCTCTGCAAGATAAATGAAAAAGGATTGGTGTTAATCTCAAGCTCACAAACTGGATTAAAAGAACTGTAACCAACACCTGCACAATCACTGATTGTTTAGTTGTATAACTAATAGAATTGTGATAAAAATCTACAAAATGTTTATTTCTGCATCTGCATAGAAATTTTGAAGCCGACTTTTCCAGTCAAGCACATTGCATTGAAGACTACTAGGAGTGAGATTCAAATGTAATATTTTCCTTACCTTATATATGCATGAAGGTTTGATTGTCGTCAGTCAGTTTAGCAATCTGCTTTTATAATAACTATGGAAGACAGAAGCGTGTCAGTATGCACGAATGACAATAGTTTTGCTTTGTTGTGCGACTGGTTAAATGAATTGTGAAAATTGCCTAAATGAAGTTCGAAAACTTGACTTAAAAAGGATTGGCAAATGATGAGTTCCTCCTGATGCATGTGTGTTTACTTACAGGCTACTCATAAATAGATCCAGAAACTATGCCTCAATATTCATATATAGGTACTCAAGCAACGAAGCATAAATAATCGGCACATCGTACGGTATTTCAAATACGACGACCAAATTTGAAGCGGGTTTCTAGCATAGTGTCATTTTTTACGGATTAGTAGCCAGCAATCACGAAATCCACGCGTAACGGAGATTACATCTTCTTTTTACTGTAATATTGGAGTTTACCTATCGTCCTAAATAAGCTAATTGTTTTACAGTTAAATACTGTTTGTTGCGAACTAATATATATGCAAGTATGTATTAGGTGTTGCGAACCTAGTAAGAAATTAGTTCAGTTGTGACCAGAAGGATAAACCAAAGGCAGCATGGACGGAAAGTATAAAGCTAAATATATATATAAATATATATATATATATATATATATATATATAAAGCTAATTGTTTGTTTCATGTGTCTTGCTTAAATACTTATAATTTTTGTTTAAATCTTTAGACATGCGGAATGACATAATATTTAAAATATCGTTTACAAATGACGATTATGCTTCACTAGTGCAAACAACAATATACTAATTATGCAGTTGCGTTTGTGACCTGCTTATAAATGTGTATTAGTTTTAATCGGAAACCCATTCAAAATAAATTTCGCTATGAAGGAAATTTATGAATACAAAATGTTCTGGCTGAGTCAATAGATAGTTAGATTGATATTAAGGTAGAAATGTGGCAGAAGCGAGAATGTGGGATGAAACAGAGAAAATATGATCAGGTTGTGAGATTTTCAGTTACATATACCAAGCTGAACATGAAAATAGTTTCAAATGTTAAACTATTGACGAATGACAAGTTTTGACTAAATTATACCTTGACACATAATTTCAATGTTAATTGCGAGAGAAAGCAAAATGGAGCGAAAGAGAGAGAGAGGGGAAAGAAGGATAGAAAAAGAACGAGGGAGAGAGAGATAAAGGAAGAGGGTGTGAAAGAGATGACGTTCTATTTCTATGAGTTCTATCAATACGCGAGTACAAGTTAGTAATATGAAATTATATATAGTCATTTAATGGAGAATTTTTCATTTCGGTTATTGTCAAAAAATTTCGCATTTAAATTGGTTATAGAATATATACACGAATGCCCGCGAGAAAGAAAAATACATACATATATATATATATATATATATATATATATATATATGGATGAAGGAATGTTGACGGAAATAAATATTGAAAAAGGACTGATATGTCTCAAATGATAAATTTAGGGATTAATGGAGGTCTAGCTAAATAGAAGCAGTAGTCTAGAGATTGATAACTATATATATATATATATATATATATATATATATATATATATATATATATATATATATATATAGACAGATTGACTGAGAGAAATATTTGAAGTGATATACACGGGCTATTCTTTTCGGAAAAATATTTATAGATATAACCAATCAAATATTTAGATAAATAGATTGAGGTTTGAATGAATTAATAGAACTAGATGTATTTTCTTGCGTAATTTTGAACAGCCATATTATGTTGCATTAATGGCTGAGTAAATAATGCCTAGTTTATTATGCTCATTGCCATTTGTGTATCGACTTTAATGTTTATCATACATTAATCCAAACGTTACTATTAGTATCTTTAGAAAAATAATTATTAGTTCTCCTACTTACCCGTGTTATTGGACAGTCAAATCTCACTCATAGTGTATACGCTAACTGTTTGTAAATGGGCGTACGTATTAATTGGTTCACGTTCATGCGTGATTATGTACCCAAGTGTATTTCTGTGTGTTTATGTGGGAATTGTGCTCAGAAGAAAATAGCGCATTTTACTAATACTTGTAAAATATCGTATTTTGAAATTTGTTCCAATTTTTGATGCCTGATCTGTTGCTCATTGAAAATTTAAAAAAATGGATTTCAACCGTTTTTCTCTAGAACAGTGCAGAGTTTGGCTACTCATATAACAGTGTTATTATGTTAATACTTATTTACAATATATTAATCACTTATTCATGCACTGCAATTGATAAGAGGTCGTCTGCATGACTCAATAGCATATTTAAAATAATCATAAATCGAAAGGATGGAAACAACCACTAAATGCCACTTGTATATTTCTAAATTGATGGAAGAGTTCGTTTAATTTCTACATTTAAATCGAATATCATGTTGAATTGTGTCCATATTTATTCGTAATTTTGGTTCAATAATTCAAATTGAACCAAATAATTATCCAGAGTTATTCAAATTTCAGTGCTTCAGTTGAAAACGAAGAGTGTGTATGTGTATCTGTGATAGACATGTATCGAGTAGAACTCAGAAAATAAATGAACTTGCTATGATAAATGGTATTCCTTTATTTCTTTGCAGAACAAATTAAGCAGAAACAAGTAGACAAGGAAATAATTGACATAATTGAATGCTTCGTTAATTGAAAATTGATTTATTAAATTTATTCTCTTCAGTGACTCGTTTGTAGATTTTTTACAACTGAGTAAAAGGCGTATAAATCTGTGCATCTTGCGGAATATACTTTTACGAGCATGAGGTTTATAACTGCGTATATAAAGTATAGACTAACCGATAAATGCGCGTGAAAGAGGACATCGTGAAGTGAACTTCAAGATAAATTCACCTGTGTCAAGTGTAGCATAACTTGATCGTCAATAATACAACCAATATTGAACTTATTATCCATACTGTCAAAGAAGTCCTAATCTGTTGTTAATTTTGCAAAAGATGTAAATGAACTGCCAAGCATCTATTGATCATTTCATCAAACCACCATGTATGAAATTGCATTCGAAAGCAGCTATATAGACAGACGAGTAAACCTTTGTTTTAATGCCATCAAGAAATTAAAAATTTTAATTCGAACGGAAGCTCTGGACAATAACTCACACATCAGTTTTTCTTTAAAATTTCGGTTTTTAAATTTAATTGTTTATGTAAGCTGTGAGCTACTTTCCGATTGGAAGCATTTAACGCAATTATGTACTACATTTCTCGACTGATTTTCAATTAATCCTAACCTGTGATATCCGTTTGGTTAGCCTTCATTGACAATTTATAATAAGATCTTTCATTACAAAAACAGTGGCGATTATGATGAACAGTTAATATTATATTGATTGTTAACGATATATAAAGCGAAACAAAACGGTACATCAAAAATTATTCGAGGTGCATTTAACATCTATATTGAAAAATTTATAGTACTTAGAGTTTCCGAACATTTATAGCTGAAAAGATCAAATGCGATTCAAATTGACTGGCAAGAAGTTGAGAATGGAAATAATTCCAGGATTGCATAATTTCATTTATGCCAGCTTACATGCATTTTTAATATGGCAATTGTTGTGTGCTTAATTTTGTGATTAACGTAATAATTAGCTCAAAATCGTTGGTGTTATAATTAAATTTTGAAATATTGTTGGAATTAAAGTGGAAAAGTACGCATTATGGACGTGCCATGGGGGATTGAAAGAATGTTACAACATGGTGCTTATTTAGGTATGTCATTCAAGGTTGATTTGTATTTTTGTTCAAACAATTTTTGAGATAAAATCCAGCAACAACAACAATAACGACAAAGTCAACAGCGGAAATATTAAAAAATAATAATACTTTACTATCACTTTTACTACTACCATTACTAGTAATATTGATACTACTGCTAATACTAATACCACAACAAATACTACTAAAACAAAAACTACTACTACGTCTACCACTACCACCATTACTAGTATTATCACTTCTACAACTAATACTAAAAATAATTATTATAGTAATAGTATTGGTAATATTATTTCTGATGACAAAGACTGGCAGATTCTTTTTGATTAGATATTTAAATTAAAGTAGAAAACTGATATTCATGTGTGAATGTGTATTAGATTATGAATAAGAGATGCTCATCCTATTGACACCAGTGTTGAAAAATATAAGTAAATTGCGGATGTTCTAGAAGAATTATCATTATAATTTGAGCATTACGTGATTGTGTAAATTATCGGTAATTTATCCAAAGGATGATTTAATTTATTGTTAAATCGGCGTTGAATTAATGTTCTTAAATGACATTTACTAAAAAATTTAAGAATTAACACTTTTTGTGCCACACAATTAATCCTATGTATGAAATAATGGGTCCTTGTATATCGTGAAATTACAGATTTGCTCTATTTGTTTAGCGATTTACTGATAAAATTTGAAAATGTTACAGAGAAATACATATATATGCATGCATATATATAATTAATATAGACAATATATTTCAAATTAGCAAGAAACATTCATCAAGTAAACGAACATTGATTGCGCGGGTGGTGATAACAATTATTATAATCAAGGTTGCGGTCTTGATATAAACACCTGACCCATTAATTACTTAAATATGTCAGTATAAACTAAGAATTGTATAGTGTAGAAAAGGCAATTCATCAAGTAAACCGGTGGCGTCCTTATTAGTTATTCGTCAAGTACTCGCCAAAATTGTCCGCTGCTGAGGCTTGAACCAGGGCACATCGGCTACCGTGTCTCGCACTCATACCTCTGCGACAACTATATCGTAAATTTCACGGACTTTCATGTCATATATCAAGTTATATTTCTAGTTTTCCTTTTCTTAAGGTGGAACCTCTTTTGTATATTTGAAGACCTAAGGTTCTAACTGGCAACCCCTCATCTTCCATTTTATAACAATCCCCCTGCCACCTATGGAAGATATATTGAATTGAATTTTAAGAGCATATATAAATACATAACACTATTATATGTAGTTTATGAAGTTAATCCGTCTTAAATCTGAAACGATCATGTTGCTATAATTTTTTCTAATAAGTTAATCAAATATTCAAACCTGCAATTAAATATTTTACTATATTTAAATAAACTAAACTTAAATTTTCCATGTCTAATATATTCCTGTCGACTGTTTAAGTACTAGCCACTAAAAATATATAAACTTTGAAAACAAAAGGAGTTATACTGAACTTATGTTGATGTTATTCTATTATTAATGCTCACACCAATATTGTGATTTAAAAAATTCTACACAGTAGACGAAAATTACATAATAAGAACAAAACTAGTGTTCTGGCTTAATTTACTTTTATACATTACATAATGCTTAGATTATACTACCAAATTTATGTATATAAAGAGACTCTTGTTTATATCAAGATTGCAATTTTGTTTTAAATAATTATACATTTTTGATATAATGTTTAAAATAATGATTGATTAATTAGAAGGCCACAATATGTTCATAAATAAACGCTCGATAGATTGGTCTATGTCTGTACCCCTAAAGTAACTTCGCTTATCAAACTGTATAAAACCTTTTATTTTTAAAAAAAGTATGATACTCACGGTTCCATATTATTTAAATGTTCTTATATATACTTTAGACATTTTTTTCAATTTAATAGATACGTTAGTACAGGATTCCAAGTAACCTAAATTCGAATTGATTAAGTGGAAAACGAAAAGAACAACCAAGCTTCTTTTAACTTTTCTCACCGATTATTTAAAATGTATGTGTGACTGTGTTAATAGCTCGCGTAATGGAGAAAATTCAAATTTGGACATGATAGGAAGTGGGAGATTTTGGGCCTCTATCGAATTCCCGTTGCTAAAGTTATTTTAACTGTAAAAACTAGTATAAATAATTTTAAAAAAGAATAAAATTGATGCTTATCTTTTAAACACAACAATATTTAGTTTATACTGACAAATGTATGTACATATGGGTCGGGTGTTTTTATCAAGATCGAAACCTTGAATAAAAGTAATTGTTATCACCGCCCGCACAATCAATGTTCGTTTACTTATAATGAGAATCTAGTACATGATGAGTTCCCAATAAGGACGAAACCGGTCTACTGGATGAATTGCCTTTTCTACACTATACAATTCTTAGTTAATACTGACGTATGTAAGTAATTAATGGGTCAGGTGTTTATATCAAGACCGCAACCTTGATTATAATAATTGTTAACACCACTCGCGCAACCAATGTTCGTTTAATAATGAGAATCTGTTGGAATTGCTTAAACATGAGTTGAACACTGCTATTCAAATTGAGATTTAACCAAGTCATTACATAATTACTGAAAACGTTAAAATAGTGCAAATTCTTGTTGATATAGATTATGTAATATTTTAATTATACATAGCCATAAAGGCATTATTACATCAAGATTATAAATTTAAGTCCGATTAAGAATATATATATGTCTCAGATAATTCAGTCACACTATAACGAGAAAATGTATGTGAAATTAAACTATAATAAAATAATGAAGACATTACTGATATTTTACGAGAGGAAGTGAAACCATTGATAGAGAGAGAGAGAGAGAGAGAGAGAGAGAGATTGCTAAGGATGCATTAGATCAAGCACAAGATAACGTTCTGGCATTGCGACATATTGTTGCGTCCAGAGTATATGGTGGGCTAAGTGTGCATAAACCAGATAACCCATCAAAAATTAATGTTAATACGATATTGTCTTCGACTTTCAGAGTGCCCAAGAAAAATTCGCGTACTTCTTAGTTTTTACATTCATGATTGCGTATCATTTCGCAGAGATTGTCAATAAATGTGAATAAAGTGAATTGATTGGATATTATCGATGTAAAAGTTTAAAGAGCAAGGAACAATCGCAGGGTCATGGAAAAAAATACTCTAAACTTAGTAGGAAAGTAAAATTAATAGCTTTCAAAAAAAAATATATAAAAAAGTTTTAAGAGATTTCCTTATTTTGAGCGCTAAATTACAAAAAATAGAACCAGCAGATAAATCAAGAGTCCATAAAACCACATATAAAAACTGGAGTCTTACGGATTTTGATGAAACCATGTGCCCAATCAATGTAAAAATAGAAGAACAAGGAAGTAAACACGAAATGAATGTGCATGAGATTATACTTTCCGTTCATGCTGCCTTTGGTTTATCCTTCTGGTCACAACTGAACTAATTAGTTACTAGGTTCGCAAAACCTAATACATACTTGCATATATATTAGTTCTTCGCAACAAACAGTATTTAACTGTAATATATTGAATTGAATGATGTCATGCTTACCGCGAAATGTGATATCTGATATCGATCAAGGCCAGAGTGTATGGATTTACAGGAGTAACAGGTGTCCAGAAATAGTTGTAATTCTCAATTTCAGTGAAATATAGCATACATTGATATCCATCATATTAGTACCATGTACCTTTACGGTACTGTAATATTGGTATCGGTTACTCACGCAATAGCCATAGTGTTAGTATCCTTTACAGACTCGGTATATATATTATATAGTGTGAGTTACCATTGAAGTCGTATTGTCGTTGACTTCAGATTATGTTAGCTTCACTATTACAGGTTTACACATTCTTCTAGGAGATTGTACCGTCCTATTATTCCACATTCTTCTACCGAATATATAGTGGGTGAAGGGCGTAATACCGGCTCCTACTGATGAGTCGCCAGTAAGCACGAAACGAATGTGCATGAGATTATACTTTCCGTTCATGCTGCCTTTGGTTTATCCTTCTGGTCACAACTGAACTAATTTGTTTCTATGTTTGCAGCACCTTATACATACTTGCATATATGTTAGTTCTCCGAAACAAGCAGTATTTAACTGAAGTATGGAAATGTTGCCATATTTGAATTTTCCCTTCCTGCAGAAAGTACTGGACTTACTATTAACTGGAATGATTATAGACACATGACAATATGTAGTTGTAACGAGATGAGGAGATTGTTTAAAGAATTTAGCGAAATAATATCACGAGATATTTTTCTTAATTAGTTGAATGCTTGTTAAAGGACATTAATATTTTTTTCTTATTAATTAATTTTCATATTTTTATCATATTTCTATCGCATACTATATTTAATTTCTTAATAAAGCTTCTCTTACAAACCTTTTACACTTTAACTGGATATGATTTTTTATCTTGCCCCCAACCTGCCCATTGAGCTCACCTTGGTTTTAAATTGTTTAAAATGTTGAGAGTAAAAAGAGATTAATCTGAAGCAAGCAAGAATATGTTAACTAACATTGCTTACGGTTTCACTGAGATGGATATGCTTGTTTATTATTATTATATATTTAATTTATTATTTACGAGGTATATGTAAACACAAATGAGCTTTTGCGCGACATGCGCCTATCTCATGAAATTCCGGCAGCTGTTATTAAACAAGACAGTCCTAATTACTCTGACCAAGTTTGAAATCTTGATATAAACACCTGACCCATTATGCACATACATTTGTCAGTATAAACTAAGCATTGCATAGTGTTGTAATGGAAATTCATCCAGTAGACCGGTTTCGTCTTTATTGGGAACTCTTCACGCACTGACCAGAATTTACCGTGGACAGGGCCGCTTCTTACTTCAGATAAGGTGGTTTGAGTGAAATTTTTCGCGTGTGCGATTCGTCTATTTTAAATTTTTATCATTTGCCTTGGCGGGATGTTTTAAGGGTCTACTTTATTTATAGGGTTCCACAACCTTAATTACTTCATTTCAAATTAAATACTGTTTGTTGCGGAGAACTAATATATATGCAAGTACGTATAGGTAAAGTTGCGTAAACCTAGTAACATAAATTCAGTTGTCACCAGAAGGATAAACCAAAGGCTATGAATTGAGTATAATCTCATCTACATTCGTTTCGTGCTTACTGGCGACTCATCAGTAGGAGCCGGTATTACGCCCTTTAACCACTATATATTTGGTCGAAGAATGTGGAATAATAGGACGGTACAATCTCCTAGACGAATGTGTAAACCTGTAATAGTGAAGCTAACATCATCTAAAGTCAACGACAATACGATTTCAATGCTAACTCACACTATATAATATATATACCGAGTCTGTAAAGGATACTAACACTATGGCTATTGTGTTAGTAACTGATACCAACATTAATGTACCGAAAAGGTACATGGTACTAACACTATGGTTTCCGAGTCGGAACATGGTACCAATATGATTGATATAAATTTATGCTAAAGTTCACCGAAATTGAGAATTACAACAATTTCTGAACACCTGTTACTCCAGTAAATCCGTACACCCTGGCCTTGATCACTAATGATTGATGAGTCGCCAGTAAGCACGAAACTAATGTGCATGAGATTATACTTTCCGTTGATGCTGCCTTTGGTTTATCCTTCTGGTCACAACTGAACTAATTTGTTACTAGGTTCGCAACACCTAATACATACTTTCATTTCACATTGTTGGTATAACAAAAATTACAGGTAAAGAGTAAATTGTTATATTTTCAGTCTAATTTTACTTTGTTGAAAATAGAAGTTATAGGCCAACAAATATGTATTGAGCATCGAGCCGGTGAAACGTCAGTCCAAAGTATAAATGATATGGCTAAAGGATACATCGCACTTGCTTTATTAGCTTGTTTCTAAGACACACGATGTGTTGTGGTCCGATACATGGTTACTTACCAGAATTAAAGAACATTGAAACCTGAACGCCTAATTCAAATCAAATGGTGAATAGACTTTTGCAATTGCGCAACATAACATTGAAACCCAGTACAAATTTTCTATAGATATGGCCTTTAACACAAAGCACAAATGAGTTAAGAACATATGGAACACGGTGGACAAAAAAACTTCAACCTGCTTTATGTAAGCATAAAACACATGTTTATGCTGTGAACCTGAAATAGCTGCGATGGACGTTTTTAATTGGTAGGTTCTTTATTTCGCACATTCTCCATTCTTTTAGTTTAATTTTTGTTCTGGTAATTCAATTTATATATATATATATATATATATATATATATATATATATATTTATATACGTGTGTGTGTTCAATGTTAGAATTTTGAGGAGAAAATTGAAAAAAGCCGTCATTATATCCAATGAATATTTTTCTAATTTTGCACATGGAAACGGTTTCATGAATTATACATATAATTATTGTTAAAGTACAAAAATTATTCATTTCTAGGCAAGAATAAACCGTTATTCTTGATTGTAACGTATATATTTCGCTTCATCTCATCAACTACCATAATCAATAAATGTAATGTTAATAATGTAATTCAATTAAAAACGCAAACAGAAATGGATTATGATTCTAATTTGATAATATATATCAAATTTTGACACGAAATCTCATAGAAGAGCCAATGAACAAATGTAATTCTTTCATGGCATTGACCTCCAATAAGACTTTGCGAACAGATTCGTAGATCTGCACATTTCCATTATGTACAGAAAAATTCGTATAGACAGATGTTTTAACAAAAGTATTTTTCCCATAATTTTGGTATAATATGCCAACCTGATAGATGTGTAGGCTCCACAAATTTAATGCAGCGGAAAATTGGTTTATGTAATATTTAATGAGAATGATTTATCACTTTTTAAAGAACCACATAAATTAAACGTGAGCTATCATATATATATATATATATATATATATATATATATATATTTATATATATGTATATATATATATATATATATATATATATATATATATATATATATATATATATATATGTACTTATCAGTATAAACTAAACATTGCATTAGGTGGCAAAGGCAATGTATCCAGTAAGTATGTATTAGGTTTTGCGAACCTAGTAACAAATTAGTTCAGTTGTGACCAGAAGGATAAACCAAAGGCAGCATGAACGGAAAGTATAATCTTATGCACATTCGTTTCGTGCTTACTGGCGACTCATCAGTAGGAGCCGGTACTACGCCCTTTAACCACTATATATTTGGTAGAAGAATGTGGAATAATAGGACGGTACAATCTGCTATATATTAGTTCTTCGCAACAAACAGTATTTAACTGTAATAATGTATCCAGTAGACCGTTTTCGTCTTCATAGGGAACTCTTCATGTACTGTCCAGAATTGGTCGCAAACGGGTCTCGAACTGGGGCACATATGACACGGTATCTAAGAATCTATCCACTGTGATACCCGTTCTGTATATAACACACAATTCGGAGTCATGTAGCACTTATGCTTTCTGAAGTCTCAGACTCCGAAGCATATTTGCCCCAGTCTGTATTTTGTCCGCAGCAAAATCTGGACGGTACTTGAAGAGTTCCCAGTAAGGACGAAATCGCTACACCGAATGAATTTCATTTTGTTACCCGAGACGATGCTAGGTTATAATGACAAAATAAATATGATGAAAATCCAGTCATTAGCTTTCAAATCAATGAATATATATGTATGTATATATATATATATATATATATATAATTAGTATAAAATATACATAGCCTTGAATAAAAAATATGCGTACTGACTTGGGGTGTGCTATGTAAATTGGTATTGTATCCACAAGAGAAAAATAATAAATTAGAACAAAACGCTCTTGATTTTAATTTAAGCTAGGTGTGCGAGCATATTTCCATATTTGTAGGAGTTCGCTTTAATTTGATGTCATACAGAACTTTCCAAAAAAAGATTTTTCGTGCTTAGGCGTTATCATGGGGCTCTCCACATTCTATGCTAAACATTGTTTATATATGTTTCTTCGATTTATACAGAATTATATAAATATTACCAAATAATATATATATTTTTATATAACAATTAATCTGAAATCCTTAAACAACCAAATTTTTCGTTTACACTAATTTTAAATTAAATAAAATAATAACTTGACGTGAATGAAACATTTGACAATCTAGCGAACGAAATTAGTTAATTGTGATTTTGTCTGCATTGAAGTTCTGACTTGCAGGTGGTAATCCTTTATTTAAGTTTAAGTCACCCTCTACAGCTGGTTAGAGTATATGGCTCGCGCAAAATTTTTATTTTTGCGTTGGATTTCATTAACTGAAGGCTACAGTTTTAGATTTATTAGATTTGTTAATTGAATTGAGTAGAAATTTTAGGTCATAATAGTATCTGTGTCTTCATTATGTAGATCTTGTTCAGAGTACTTCACTTTCGGTTATTTTCGAAATTAAGCAATGAGTGAGCCCGATATATTATCTACTTTGGCATGAATAAAACAGTACCTGGTTTAATCTCTTCAGGAACATTGCTTTCATATAAGCCGTAAGTATTAGTAAAACAAATCAGAAATGCAATTCCAAATATCCTGTGTTTTTCTTGGAGCTGTCAAGCGTCATCTAGACTGATAGCAAAGGAATAATAAACATCTGAACACCATTATGTTAATAAATAATGCTTTCTCGTTTATTTAAAAATTTTCAATGCAAAAAATTGACTATAAACTCAAAAAAGCAATAGGATCATTAGTGCACGTTGGTCAACAATGAAGGCTAGGAAAAAATACTTTCTCCTTTGAAATATTCTACTTGTTTCTTTAATAAAATTATACAAAATTCATTTTTTAAATGTCGAGGTACGAAGTGTAATTTCAAGTGTGATTGGGTAAAAATTTATAGCTTAATAATCAATATCCTTTCGAATATGTTTGGGGTTTCCTTGATTGTGCATTTTAAACACACCACGTGGCATTGATTCTTTCAAAATCACATTCACTGTTCAAGTTATAAGAATTAATTAAGCTTCATTTGAATGTTCCATGCAATAAAACTTTTTATGAATAATGAGCAAATACCGGTTATGGCAATTAAATTTATTTAGGAAAATTCTTAAGCTTATTGATCTTGTTTTAAGCATCACACACGACGGTATTAACGTGTACACCAGGTTTCAGGCGTGCAAATTTGTGCACTTTGTATATGTTAACAGTGTTTAAAGAAATTGAAGCTCAAATACAAAAGTGCTAATTTTACAAATATTAATTCTAGTTTCTGCCGTTAAATAATACATATAGTCATCCAGAGCTAAATATACTTTATGCTTTAAGTTTTAACATATTATTTGTAAAAATTCACTGTCACTAAAATGTATTTTATAAATACTAGTCTAAATAAGGGAAAAGAGAAAGCCTCCTAATTATGAGAGAAGGACATTTTAAAAGCATACGTCTTTCGTTCTTATGCGTTGTTATTTATCAATTTTGTTCATAGTTATATACTAATTCTTTCTTGAAAATCAGAAAATCTTTCTTCGCCATTAAGCTTATCATGTGTATATCAGGTGAAATTATTTTGGAAAGTCTAAAAATTTTCAATCTTGAATTAAACGGCTGGCGAAGTTGGAAGAAAAACCATATTATGAACCAAAAATTCAGTGTAAGAAATCGCAGAATTGTATGCAAAACATGTAAAACATTTCGTGATAAAGGACATTATAATTTACAGAAGGTGTTATTCGAAGCCGTAGAGGACAGTAGGAAGATTGCAATGAAGGCAAATTATCGAATGATAAAATACCGAACATGAACAATTATTCTAAATCAAATACCTTGACAAGAAATCAAATGTGCGTAACCAACCAGGATTATTCGGAATTGCATCAACGAAAATTTACTAAAATTGCACAATTTACTTCAAACAAGGATGAAGAAAATAAAAATGTTAAAGAAATCCATTAAAAAACTTGCGCATGTTAATACCCCCTCCTCATATATATATATATATATATATATATATATATATATATATATATATATATATATATTTATCTGTAAATACCAGGAAATGTAGTAGTTAGTATAGGCCACATTTGATACCCTTTGCAATACTTGCGAAATCGATCAACCAAATGAATTTTATTTTTATAAATTATAATTTTTAGTTTATATTGAGAAATATATATATATATATGTTATTATATATATATATATATATATATATATATATATATATATAATGAGATTGGTGTTTGTATTAAAATCGCAACCTTGACTTCAATAGTCAATGGCCACATTTGATACCCTTTGCAATACGTGCGAAATCGATCAACCAAATGAATTTTATTTTTATAAATTATACAATTTTTAGTTTATACTGAGAAATATATATATATATATATATATATGTATATATATATTTGTATATATATATATATATAATGAGATTGGTGTTTGTATTAAATCGCAACCTTGACTTCAATAGTCAATGGCCACAATTGATACCCTTTGCAATACGTGCGAAATCGATCAACCAAATGAATTTTATTTTTATAAATTATACAATTTTTAGTTTATACTGAGAAATATATATATATATATATATATATATATATATATATATATATATAATGAGATTGGTGTTTGTATTAAAATCGCAACCTTGACTTCAATAGTCATTATCGACACCTACGAAATCAGTGAACGTTTTATCATATAAATGTTAAATTCAATACCACTTCCCCAGGTAGCGTGTTGTCTGTTCTATAATGACATATTGTCTGTGGCTAAAGATTTGCCATACAGGCTCCACCTGAAGGAAAGACAAACAAAACAACATTAGTTAGTATATACTGGATGAATTGCCTCTGTTATCTTATGTAATGCTTAGTATTGACAAATTACCTGGCTCTTGTTGGGCACAATGGAGGCCAGTTAATTAAACTATTCCTTGTCGCTTAACATATTTTGATTAGTGCATTTCTACTGACAACGTTTTAGAAAATGTGATCGGTGTTAATGTTAATGCACAGACGCACTTGCGCACACGCGCACAAACATGAAATTAAAAATTACCAGCATCTATGGTATTTTAGAAAAGACAATGTTGAGCTGTTTGATTGCAGGGAGATTCTATTTCACTGTTATGCTTAAAAGGCATTTGATTGAATAGAAATATAATATTTGTGTGATAGGTATCGGAGAAGCCATTTTAATAATTTATAAGCATGAATATTTCGCATGGGGCGTCCTCCATAAAAGTTAAAACGAAGTATCTTCTTTTGTTTGAACGAAGCTTCACAGTTTTCTGTCGGTTTTCGTTTAATCCAACAAAATGTTTGGGGCATCGGTTTTCTAACAAATAATTTTAACACTGCCTGTTCTCCACACTGGATTTTATCAGATCAGATTTTCTTCATTTTTTAGGATAATTTTTTTTATAAAATGGAAGCATGTAAGAAAAAACATCTTTTGCGGGTACTGACAGACATAAATTGTTGCTCAATTGACTAGCTTACATAAGAGCACCGAATGATGCAAGAACGTTAGTTTCGGGGCTGCACAGAAAATGCGCCACCTGTATTACTGTGAAGTGAAATTCATTTAATGTTACCAGGAGTGAGGACTGCATTTCGATATTTAACAGAATATAAATGCATAAACTTTTTTTCATCATTAAAATAATTATTGTTTTTGACCACAGAATGCTGCTCAATCACGTCCAACTTTTTCCGTTTAGAATTTTCGGCATGATTGTTTATGTGCCTTTAATTATATTTAAATGAATGCATACCAGTTGTACTTTGACACACGCATACATACATGGCAGATTATCATATAGTGAATGTTCAGAATTCGTTATGAGATCACTTCGATGAATGAACTCGTGCAGGTAGTTAAATTGAATTGAATACTTATTTGTGGAAACAGAAACGTACCAATAAATGGTAACGCTTTTCTATTGTCACGTTAGCAATTGTTATGACATCTGTCCAAACGTATGAATGAAAGCGTTTAAAATATTTAAACTTGTTTTTTATTTGCCCATGTTTGAGATGATGAGCGGACTAACGTGAAGGGCAGTCGAATTTACTGTCAAGTGTAAAACATAGACAATGAACAAAATCACGTAGTTATTCGCGTAAGTCAGTTTGCCACCGTGTTGTGATGTCGGAAAGGCAAATTCAAAACTCGTCCGTACGTGTGCCTGGTGAAAACTTTTGCTTTGTTATGTGACTATGAGATTGGTGTTTATCTAAATATTGTCAACTTCGTTTTCATAAAATTTTTGTTCCTACATATCTTAAACAGATTGCAACAAGACAATAAATGTGATTTTTAATTAACAAAGCTGAGCCTACCAAAATCGAAATGGAAAACTAAAACAAAATTTTAAAACTGCTTTCATATTTGTGGTTGCAAATAGATAAAAAATATGATTTTATCTTTTATACATGATAAATAATTAAATTTTGATACATTTTTGAGAATTTATAGTGAGGCTAAATATAATTCAATAAATCCTTTTAACGTATTCGTCATAGATTCAAGCCCATCATATTGATATTAATAGGAAGAGATTGAAAAAAACACAGTTTAAACTAACGGTGATCGTGAAGAAAAAGGAGACGTATAGGCTTCATGACGTAAAAAGAAACTGCATTGTTTCAAGATGCAGATAAGGCGCAAACCTCGCACACACGAGACGGGTAATAAGCCTCAGATCTACAACAGGTGTTCTCCCCAAAGCCAGCGAAAATCTATTTCTTCTCTGTTAGCTTAGTCGAAAAATATAGAATAGGGACACATCTTCGTGGAAACCACGGCACTCATTCTGGATTGTGAGGTAAAATATCGTAGCATGTTCTAAAATATGCAGCATATTATGCTACAAATACTTTTCTATCATTCGACTTTGGTAAAATTATATATAATAATAAATAATAATAATATAATAATAATAATAATAATAATAATAATTAATAATAATAACACATAATAATAATAATAATAATAATAATAATAATAAAAATAATAATAATTTGCACTGATTGGAATGAATACAAAACACGTTGGCGAGTGTTAGTACTAAATTTTAAAGATGCCCATAAATGCAGATATTCAATATTTCCCCACTTACATCCACTTTACTAACCAGATAGTTAATGGCCCGGGTATGTCAAACTGATCGATACTAGAAATCGACATAAGCTAGGCGATCTGGTATGGTAAATAAAATGTTTTGGCTTATAACAGATACATAAACTTGATCATCATGTTAATTAAACGCAGAATTTGTTGAATGAGTATTATTTTTGCAACATCTTTCAATTCAATTTATTTTTGTTTTACTTGTTATATGTTAAATTGTTCAGCATATATATGCCATTTATATAGGATATTACACGAAACTTCCTAAAATAAAATAGGAAATTAAACAAAGTACTGAATTCATTAAGGTAAAACTTCTTTCGATGCAGAATCAATATTTAAATAAAGTACTAACGTAGTTTTTACTACTGGCTTTTCTTTGAGAGACTGTGAAGTTAAATAATATTAATTTTGCAACATTAATGGTATATATATAGTTTTTCACGCAACCCGCTTACCTGCATACCCGCGATAATACTTCATATAATGTGTTTGAAACACCGTAATACAACAATTTCCGTAAATTTGTTTTATTCACTTGTTTAATTTGGTTTAATCTTGATTGCGTTGCCAAGTGTTCCCATTTTTCCTAGTTCTAATATTTTTCATTTTTACCTGCTGTTTTAATCTTGATAGGGTTTTTATTGTTTGAACAAAAATTTACTCCATGCGCTATCTGTCAAAACGCACAGAACGCGTTCTTGCTACCAACATATCGTAAAATAGGATTCACACCTGGCGGCCAAAATTAATTTAATAAAGTTTTTTTAATTTGAATTTAGAAAAAAAAATAACTCGCTATGGTGTACAACTGGCTATAAATGGGGTTGGTGCATATATTCAGTCGGTAAACGTTATTTAAGCAGCTGATTTATTAACTAACGCTTTTCGTCTAACCATCTTCATAGCTTGGCGGTACAACAACGGACAGGAAACCGGATTTACTTTTTGCAAGCTTTCCTCAGCGGCTCTCTTAGAAAATAGCTTTTTTTTGGAAAATTAACTTAAATGATCTATTAAATGAAACACGACCTCATCGCCATTAACTATTATCTTTAGAGAGTTAAAAAATCACTGATCTCACGGCAGGTGATAACAGTTCATTACATTATGTTTGCGAGCTCGAGATAAACGCCGATCCCTTAGTATCTAACTAGTTGTCGAACAACATAGTCACACACACTGACATGTTTCCACGTGCCATAATAATAATCAGAGCCCGATGGATATCTCACTAGCGAGGATCAAACCGCTATTAATTTGTATGGTGTGAAAAATCATATATTCACCCTCAACATTAGTAAGCTTGCACACAATTTACTGGGTTACAAATTTCGGCTGCATATCTGTCATTTCATTTCTCGTCAATGCATTGCGATGTAATCCTCGTCTATTACTTTGCCGTGGTGCTTTATCGATGAGCATCGAAGGTCGAATTGAGTCAGTAAGTGTGCCTGACTTAGGTTTTGATACGGTGTACGTAAAGTTTAATAAAATGGGATTGATGTTTATCTGAGGCTCGCAAACTTAATGTAAGGTCTTCTATCACTAACCATTAAGCAACGTGCCTCAAACAAAGATCTGAAGGACAGGCTTTGCGCTTTTAACTAATTCTTGTTTCACGGAATATGCATATGATTAATCGTAAATTTTTCTATTAATATAAATATAAACAAAAAATAGTATAATTTCACTTTTAGTTTACGAAAATGAAATTACTAAAGAGAAAAATAATAATATAAATGTACAAATTGAGCTAGAAATGAATACTGAGATAATTTCTGCCTTTAATAGGTATTAATTATAAAAATGACATCCTACTGATTATTTGAATGAAAATGGGCTTGGCAGAATTTCATCTGACTGGAGACGAATAGCTGTTTGAGTTAACTCTCGTCTATGGCTCTCTAAGCAAATAGTTGATATGAAAATTCACTCAAATTATACATTAATCCCAAAATTTCTACATAGTCACGAACTATTATTTAATGGAGGTTAGCATAAAATATTTACCAGAACAGTTCAGACAAACATTTTTTATCGCTAAAAATGATTAATGACAGAGGATTATCCTTGGAGCTTTTCCTTCTGGATGAGTTCATGCTTTATTAAATTTTATTTCTGCATTAACTGTGTAATCTATTTTACATTAGAATGAACACTTTATTTACCTTAAGATTTTCATGGGTGGTAGCGTGTGGATTATTGGGAAAAATGTCAATAATTATTTAAATCATGTTTGCAAGCTTGGGATAAACGACAATATCATATTTAATGGAATAATTTCTTAATAACCGATAACTTTGAAAACTGATGTCGATCAAAACCAGGGTGTTTGGATTTACTGATTTAACAAGTATTCAAAAGTAGTTTTAATTCTGAATTTTGGTGAAATTTAGCCTATCACGAAATGATTTATGTTAATAACCTGTACAGACACGGTGTTTTGAAAGCCAATGTTTGGGTACCATGTACAGGCTCGGTTACTCGAAAATCACTGAATTGTTAGCATTTACTGGTTCGTTATATATTATATGTAATGATTTGACTCACAAGTCACATTTCCCAATAGTTCTTATGAAGTTAAATCCATTACTACTTGAATGCACATTCGCATAGTAGATTGTACTGTCCGACCATTGCATATTCCTCTTCTTAATATATAGTAGATATTGGGCGTAATACAGGCACTTACTGATGTGTCGCAAGTAAGCACGAAACGGCTGCGCTTATGTGATTATACCTTCAGTTCATGCTGACTTTGATTTATCATATTGGTCATATTTGAACTAATTTTTTACTAGGTGCGCAACACATAATACACAATTGCATATATATATATATATATATATATATATATATATATATATATATATATATATATTAGATCTCCACAACAAACTATACCTAAATATTCATGAATTTAAGTACCATAACGCCAAAATCATAGTTTAGTAGAGATTTTATTTTTACTGTACAATGTAATATTTTAGCTACAATAAAGTCATACTAGTGCTTTAAATCCAGCCACGATTATTTTCTTTATCTATTACTAAATTTTATATCTGTATATGAGACAAACAAATTGAAGACAAATAGATTAATAGTTGATAACTCTTAGAATACACAAAAATAGTAACATTGGAACAAGAATAAGATAGAACATTTTATACTAAAAATTGATAAATAGATTGCATGTATTAAAATATATAAAGTGACAAGTTCAATGAGCATTCGTGTAGAAAAGTTAAGATGAGAATTTGTTTCGACATTAGAAACGAATCAAAATTAATTTCTAAAATAAAAATAATAACTTTTCATTCACAAATTTAACAAGGCAAACGTTATTATGAGCAAAGCGAATGCTTCTACATAAATTAAGTCTAGCATGGAAATCGTACTTTGAGCAGTTATATTTTATAATTGCTAAATATTTTAATCCACATTAACGACAAAAAATGTAAATCTTCTATACATCAAGTTTGCGAGCTTGAGATAAATACTAATCCCATTGTATCTTACCAAATGCACAACGAAAAACTACCATCAGTCACTCGTACTGATCAATTTTGAATTTTTATTGAGTTTGACAAAACTATTTAAAAATTTTCCTGGATAAGTCTTAAGCATTTGCTGGTCAGACAAACAGGATATGCTGCATAATAATGGCCGAAAATAAACGTTGCTGATAAAAAGATTTACATGATAATTGTGCTAATCAATGCACATGATTTAGCCGGAATACCTTAAATTTAGAATAATGTGTTTAATGTGAAATATTTTAATAAAGGCTACGTAGATTGGTGTCCATCGAATTTTCTCTTCATTACCAAAACGGCAAGCATGGTTTCAACGGAATTCAACAATGTATCCATTGATTTTCACTATCAGTTTCTCCAAGATCCCATTTATTCCCATTTCAAAGTAGGCATTAAGTTCATCTTCGTTGTGACTGGGTATGATTCCACATCCGAAGGCTTCAATATAGTTTATACTAACAACTGTAAATGAGGTGCGATCTAATTTTCGTGCAATGGCAATTTTTCGATTGATAAGTTTTGGTATGCCACTTGTAGCACACATATATATGTATATATATAATTGTTGAGTGGTGTTTTCATTTGCTCCATGCATATGCATATATAAAGTTTTGCTACTGAGATCAAATCTTTGTTTAGAACAATTAATGAACCAAAAGACTAAAATATAGTTCGAACTATTTCGGAACGAGGTTACCACATTTGCTTAAATGAGCGTTGTACTGCGTAAGCGTGATTAAAAGGCCTGATGATGATTGCGAAAATTCGGAATCGAAACGTTGCCAGTCAAGGGAGATTAGATCGCACCTCGTTTCCATTGGTTAGAATGGACGATGTTGAGACATTCAGAGGTTGAATCAGCACCCATACACAATCAAGATGAACGCAGAGCGTACTTGGAAATGGGGATCAATCGGATGTTTGTAAAACTGATAGTGCAAAGCGAAAACCAACGATTGCAAATCGTGATATTCAACATTGTGACACCCACAATAAAAAATCCTCCAAAAGACTCTCCATCGATTGTTTGGCGGGGAACAACAACGTTTTAAATTAGGTTTACATTTCTGACAAAAATATTAATTCAATTTTGTATAATAAGAAATACAAAATGGCGAAACCATTGTTAATCGCAGGTATTGACGCATATCGACCTTTTATTATTATCATCATCATCATCAACAGCATCATCATCATAATCATCATCGAAGAAGAAGCATTTAAAATTTGAAAATATAATACAAACATTGTGGTTTGATTCACCTGAGATTTCTGCCTTGCAATGATGATAAAGAAAAGGTAGGAAACGCAGCAGTGCGTTCGATTGACGGGGTTGTTTCTATGCCATGCGAATGGCGAATAAAATTACTTCTCGCATAAAAATCACAAATTTGAT
Organism: Eudiplozoon nipponicum; assembly: GCA_029291075.1. Taxonomy (NCBI): domain Eukaryota; kingdom Metazoa; phylum Platyhelminthes; class Monogenea; order Mazocraeidea; family Diplozoidae; genus Eudiplozoon; species Eudiplozoon nipponicum. Next base: position 27,622 of record JAQBSW010005684.1, on the reverse strand, counting down.
TTAAATATTTGCTAATATCGTATGCGGAATCAATGATTGTGTAATTGAATAATTTATATACGTATGGCGTAAGCGGCGGTGAATTCACGTTTGTAACTCTATAGGAGTTGCTCACCCGACTCTGCCTTCTAGTGCAATGAATGCGAGACTATTAGAGACTAACAGTGCAATGCGGTTTGATCATCGTTAGTGCGTCTACCGTCGTGAACTGTTAATGATTGTGGATTGGCGAAACGCGTCGAAACACACGACTGGTGTAGATGTGTTATGCTGTGAAACTGTTAAATTGTAAAAGACCGGTGTTAATAATAAACCCGTAAGCTTTAGGTCATTAGTTACTATTGATATAATGGCACTTGTTAGCTCTACTTGTGATATTTTGGTTCGTTTCGTGTGAAGCTTCTTGGTTATTGCAGTAAATAATTTCATATAAAATAAGAAAATGTAACGATTATATGAAAATATGTCAAACATAGTCAGTTTTTATGTACATGAAGAGTCACTAGCATGACGCCTAAATTATACACAAAAAAGTCAAACACCCACACACCCATACACACTCATATATATATATATATATATATGTATATATATATAGTTTTAGATGTATTTCTATATTTATGGAACCCTATTTTAGCATAACATGTTGAGTGAATCAAATTATTCATTTAGAAGATGGCTTTTTTTGTTCTATAGTGCACGAAGTCAGTCAAGCAAAACTTTTTGTTACAGTAGAATTCTGATCTATGTCTATTGTCAAAATCTCCTTATGGCGTTAGTTAATGACAATTAAAGACAATTAATGACTTTTTGTACAATGAGCTCAGCAACAAACAGTATCTAAATATGCCGATATGGCAAAATTAACATTTAATGAATAATTTAAAAGCATTTTTCTGCCCCATATACAGCGTGCGTTTCATCACACGCACAACTTATCTTTACCTACAGTATTTAATATTTGAAGACAGAATATTTATCATAAATGTACAGTCTCATGTTGTTCATGCACATTTTCTGTGTCATAAACTGAGAAGGCACTTTGTTTATCAGTTTATTTGGACATCCCTATAATAAGTAGATTTAATGAATAATACCATGTAACATGTTCAATACACGTTTATCAATCATAGCTTATAAGGTCTATTTACTCAGGATATTTTGAAACAAACGTAGTGAAATACACTCAATTTATAATATCAAGTATCCTTCAGACTAGGCAGGGCGTGTTCCATTTGCTGACAGCCTTCTAACTAGAGAAGATCTGTTATATATATATATATATATATATATATATATATATATATATATATATATATATATATATATATATATATATATGTCATTGGTAAAGTTAAGAAAATTATATCATAAAATATTCAAATGTTTTTCTAAACCGGCTTAGATCGTATTGATTACTTATAAAGAATAACTGAATTCTTTGTATTCGGGATTTAAGCGCACAAACATAAAATTTAGAATCATTCAACCCACTTTCTTTACACATTTATATTTTAAAGGAATACAACGGTTACAGTAGAATATTAATTTATATATTAGTTGTTGTGCACCTGTTAACAGATTAGTACAAATAAAACCAAATAGATGAATAAAAGTCAGAATGAACGAAAGGTATAATCTCATGTGCACATTCAATTCGTGCCTTTTGGCTACTCATTAGTGAGATCCGTTAATACACCACATATACATTTTATATTTCAATGAGGAATGTGGAACAATTGGAAAATAAAATTACCTATACGAACGTGCATACTAGCAATAGTGGAGTTAGCTTCATATCAGGTGTTCATCAGGTATGCTTATTGTATGACACGTTTTGAACAGCGCTTTTGTTCCTCTGTTAAATATTGTGCTGTTAACCGATCTAAATCAAATTCTCTAACAACACAAGGAAATTAGTTAATCTAAACCGATTTTTTGTATATAAATTGGTAAGTCGTGAAAATGGAGAACAAAACGATTTTGCTTATGGAAGGTTGAAGCAATATGAAGGAAAATCGAAACGGGTCGATAGAAACGAGGAATTTATAGCAAATCAATCTTAAATCATGCAGTAGATAAGACATAATGAGTTTTGGTCCATAAGAAAATATCTGAATCATTGTAACGTACGTAAAAAGCCTCATAAATAAATTTTGTATGTGGAAGCAGTTTAATATAGTGGAATAAAAATAAAACTGAAAGTTTTAATAAACAAAATGTAAGATAAATGTAAATTAAAATCAGAAGCGTAGTTTAAGTAAAAAGACACACTAATTTTTAATTAATTTTTCACTCCATTTATACTAAGGATTTTATTGATATTTCTACCTTAAAGAACCTTCATTTTACACATTAGATAGAGCTTCATTCAATATTGAAATTAGCAATTTAACTACAAGCGTTCCAGTCATAATATCTTTTCCAAAATTGATTTTGATAAATTTCCTTACTATTCTACTTATTCTACTGCGAAAACTAATCAGTATTAATTTACGACCACCCTAATAAATTATTTACACCAATGTGGCAGATTTACGATAAAGCCAATCCATTTTTACCTAAAAACCGCAGAAAGTATAATACTTACCGCCAGTCACAAGCACCGACGCGTTACGAACTTTCATAATTATCATCGGAGCATGATGGTAAACTAGCAAGCGAGGATCAAACCGCATTGCCTATATACGTAATGTACTTTATTTTAAATGTCGGCTACACTGTTTGGTTGAAATCAGAGTTTATAATATTTTTTGTCTATTTCGAATACCTGACCAGACCACACCTATTCTCATTGCAATACATATTTCTCTTTTCTAGGTCTCTGCTGTGTACTTTGTTCCGGCGCACCGTTCAAATCACATACACAAAATTGAACATTTTATATCTTAATCAATGTTGCAATCTTGATTAAACATTTGTTCGTATAAGCTAGGTATTTTATAGTGTGGAAAAGGCAATTCATCAAGTAGACCGGTTTCGTCCTTATTGGGAACTCATCACGTACTGTCCAGAATTTGACGTGGATAGGGCTCGAACCTGGGCACGTTTGCTTCAGCATCGGGTGCTCTAACCACTGAGCCACCCTGCCGCACACAACACAAAAGTCTCAGTCATATACTAACCAATGTTTCTTGATTAGCCTTTCCTTTAGCTAGAGCACATATAGCATCCCTTTAGCCCTAAAAAAACAACTAACCATCCCAATCTGTCATTGTAGATCAGATAAAACGATATGTGAGGAAATGGTATTGAAATGAACATTTATATAATACAACGAACATTAGTCGCGTGGTCGGTGATGGAAATTACTTTATTCGAGGTCTCATCTGTATACTTTGGTCAGGCGCATGGTTCAAACCACATGCGCATAAATGAAAATCTTGCAAACATGTTTAGGTAACACTGAAGTAGAATGTGGTAAAAAATCGCAATTTTGTTTTGAAGAAGACTGATTTTACCAGGCCCTTGTTCTATCAAACGAAGAAGTATAAATGAAACAGTTTAAACTACATTTATCACATGAATAAATGACTGGCAAATTGTTTTATAGATGTGCTTTCAGTTGAGAAAGGCTGCGGCAAGCAGCAACCGAAATATATGGAGTCAAATTGTAAACATTGAATACAAACACCTTGGTGGGTACAACAAGTTTCATATATAATTATTCTATTCCATGTCGCGCAACCTTTTCCGATTTAGGGCTGATTTTTTTGCCAACTTCGTTATAATAATTTGTTTATGTTCAATTTGCCAGCTATCTTTCGCCCTTGTCTACCTTGTTTCGTGACTAGACTAAGCAAAATCCAATGTTATCGTTTATGTTATCCAATGATTATTGGGAAGATTTGGTGTCAAAACTATTTATGAATTCAATCATGGTTTTTCCTATAACTTGTTTTAGATAACCGCTCTCACTTTATATTTTTCAATGAATTTTCAATGAATCTTCTCTATTTTTATGTTAAGTGGTTTAAAGCTTTGCATCGTCATGAATTATCTTCAGTGAAATTTGATAGGGGGACTTTAATTGAAGACCAATGATTAAGTATGTATCATTCTTGTCGACATCAACTATTATCAACCCATGTAGCTGAAATGCCACGATCGGGAACAGTAATTTATTTCGAACCACTTTCTTGAAATTAATCAGTCAATTGTTTAGTTAACTTATCTGAGGAAACTTTCAAAATCTTCATCACGTTGATACCAAAATAATGAAATATAAGTAAGTTACCGAGCGATAAATTCTCCAATGAAGAAGACGTATCCATAATATTTGTACTAAGTAGTGCAGAATAAAATTATCTATTGGAGCCAATAATTGCTGACCTATCTGGGAACCAGTAATTCTCTAAAAAATATAACTTACATAATCACGTGAATTGAAAATGTACACCTTAAACAAATGTACAATCCGAAATCGCGAAACAACGTACAAGCTTCTCTTTTATTCCATCATTTGAAGAATTGCTATTTTATCACTATCCTACATGATATAATGATGCTAATATAACAAAGTTATAGACTAGTAAGAAGTGCAGATCGTATAGATGATATTATTATTATTATTAATATAATATTAATAATAATAATAATAATAATAATAATAATAATTTATTTCAAGTATTCTAAAATATTACAATAACCATTTCACACATCATAATTTAGCGGCCTAATTACAATTATTTTAATCTAACTTGTTTATAGTCAGAGAACAACGGAATACCGCCAAACGAACAATGAGCCAACATCAATATGAACATATGTCTTCGGAGCAAATGTACATTATGCAAAACTGTGATTTCGTTTTATCCATTCATTTTTGAAAAAAGTCATTATGTGGAAAAAAACATTTCGCAATTAACTAAAAGTTATAAAATTTACCATTTATGTCAGAAATATACAATTAGCGGTGTGCATTATGTGTAAAGCTAATGTAGATTACTAGTTGAGGTCTTCTGCTTGAACCATAGTGTAAATAACTTCCTCATATGGAATACCTGATTCCAGTATATTCAATGGTAAATTCTCCGTTCCATGATCTGGCTCAATGGTTAGTTCGCAAACTTGAACCGTGGTGTAAACCATCTGGAAATCATTCGGTTGCTGATTCATTTCAGTCTGTCAATAGAATTCATGTTGTATATAAAGGAAGTAAGATACCTGAGTCTTTTGATATGGCGTCTTTGTTTAGAAATGTTTAATTAAGGAAACTAGAGGAAACATTGTAATTGAGGAAATAGACAAAATAACATTAACATCCAGGATCCAAAGGAAATAATCTAAAAAAATTCTTTTTTATTCACGAAAGTTGTACACTTTCTTTCTAATTAAAACATAATTTAGAACATCGGAAATAGAAACCGTGACCACGACCTTCAGAATAGCATAAAGTTAATTCTGCTAAATGGGCTAAAGGTACATATTTTGTTCGCAAACTTTATTTAAACAGTTACATGTCAGTAAAATTTCATAATTATCTGCGAATTTCCGACTCATTTTAAACCAATCTGTACGTGCAAATGACTTGTGTCTTTGTTATTCTAAATTTCGTCAAATTTATTTCAATAAGTTATTGTGAAATAATATTGCTTAGGAACATGTATTCTTTCATTCATTTGGTTTATTTAATTGAGATTGCAAATCAATTTCTGTTAAACGATCACGTTTTGAACAGAACTACGTTCAAAATAATTTTATTTGACTGAAAAGGATGAAGACAAAATGCAGGATCTAATTGCCCCGCCAAGCAACATTCGAGTCGCTTATGCGCTTACAAATTGTTTCGTAATTTAACAACATAAAATTAAGTCTTTAGATGTGTAGGATTCAATTATTAAAAAGAAATAAAACACCGATAAATTCATTGTCCATCAAATTCCTTAGAACATCGAAATAATTTGAAACTTGCTTTTCTCTCTCTCTCAGATTTGCATCTTGCAGGAAAAGGAAGAAATATCAGGCTTAAGTTAAACACTGACATGATGGTGGGCTATCAAGATACAGTGAATCATATGGACAAAAATACTTGCACGTCTATCACAAAACAAATCATCTTCGAAATAATACCTTTGTATTTTAAATAGATTACTAAATTCTGCAGATTTAAAAACTAGTTATTTACGTCAATTTACGACTCCAGTCAGGTTTTCCCAAAACGTATACTCAGGAAAGGATCCGTTTATGTCTAAACTTACTTTCTGCAGAGGAAAGAGTATTCGATATTTTTTTAATAACAAATAAAAATCATGCATAATTAAAAAAAAGTGCATTAGACAGAGCAAACATAGTAATAATTAAATACATATAGAAATCCGAGAATGTACAAACGTCAGCATGGTAAAATGTACAATCCTATAAAGCCTGCATTTCTTGATTATTGACTACTCGTCTGTAAGAGACAAAACTACGTATCATTTCTTGCGATCGTGATATAAACACAAAACCTATGGTATTTAACCAGTCTCACAACAATTAAAACTACCACCAGTCACACGTGCTGACGCATTTCCAATTTCTATGATCATCGTCAGAGAACGACGGCGTAGGTCACTAGATCCTCGCCAATTAGTTTGCCATCGTATTCTGATGATCACTTTGGAAGTTGGAAACGCATCATTACGTGTGACTTACAGAAGTTTTGCGGTATTGTGACTTGTTAAATACAATGGGATTGTTAATTATATCATGCTCGCAAACTTGATTTGAAGAATTGTTATTACCACCCACGCCATAAATGCTTGTTTAATTAAATAAATTATATACATATGGCGAATAAAGTAAAAATTAAATTTTTATGACTGCAAAGAAATTGTGCGGCCGACATTTCCTGTGGTGGACTATTGTAGGTGAGAGCAGCATATCTTTCTTTTCTTTTCTTTGACTTGCATTGCGGTTTGATCCTGGCTAATCAGTTGTCATCGTGATGATGATCATAGAAGTTCAAAACGCGTCGATAGGTGTGACTGACGGTAGTTTTGCTATGTTGTGCAACTGGTTGGATAGACTTGTGTTGTACTTATCCCAAGCAGTCAAACTTGATTCTAAACGAACATTCGTTGCGCGGGTGGTGATAACAATTATTGTAATCAAGGTTGCGGTCTTGATATAAGCACCTGACTCATTAATTACTTACATAAGTCAGAATAAACTAAGAATTTTATAGTGCAGAAAAGGCAATTTATCCAGTAGACCGGTTTCGTCTTTATTGGGAACTCATCATGTACTGTCCAGATATTGCTGCGGACAGGGATCGAACCTGGGTACGTCTGCTTCGGAATCTGATGCTATAACCACTAAACCACCCTGCCGCATACTACGTTACACACAATTTTCAGTTTTTTACTAACAAATGTAACTTGGCTAGTCTATTTTTGCTTTAGGTGGAGCTCATATGGCATCCATATATACCCAAAGTTCCAACTAACCAACCATAATCTGTCATGAGTTCCTTATAATGACGCCCGCGCAACCAATGTTCGTTTAATTATATAAATGTTCATTTCAATACCACTTACCCATGTATTGTGGTGTCTGTTCAGATTTGGGATGGTTAGTTTTAAAGTTGGTTCTAAATGGATGCCATATGAGCACCACCTAAAACAAAAATAGACTAACCAATTTACATAAGTTAGTATAAATCTGAAAATGTTGTGTAGTGTCGTGTATGGCAGGGTGGCTCAGTGGTTAGAGCACCAGATACCGAAACAGACGTGCCCAGGTTCGAACCCTGACCGCGGCAATATCTGGACAGTACATGATGAGTTCCCAATAAGGACGAAAACGGTCTACTGGATAAATTGCCTTTTCTACACTATACAATTCTTAGTTTATACTGATATATGTAAATAATTAATGGGTCAGGTGCTTATATCAAGACCGCAAACTTGATTATAATAATTGATTCTAAACATTTGTATCACCACTCGTGCTATCAATGATTGAATAATTATGCATCATTCGAGTGGTGCATTTGTACTAAAATTGTACATAGTGAGTTTATGGCCTAGTACTGGCTCATACTGATGAGTCGCCATTAAGCACGAGAGTATGCCTTTTGTTAATTCTGAATTTGGTATATACTTCTGGTCGATTTTAACTAATCTGCTACTTGATATGCATCATCTAAAAAATCATTACATACAAATTAATTTTCCGTCAAAAAGGAACATTTAAATTATATATATTAAGTGTGATTTTTTTCCATACTCTTGGTAAACTTGGCCCTTTTTCCAGAAACATAGAGTTGGAAACATTCACATTATTGGCACATATTAAATATAGAAAGTTGGCAATGAAGTCACATTTTGAGTGACTATCAGAAGTTCATTTTCTAAATGCTTTAATACCTATAAATATGAGAGATTGAGCAGACTACTGTCAAAAATATCTTGTTAAAATTATAGGTGGTTTAGAGGCATCTTTGAGAGTAGACATTCTGTTCATGTAGAATCTGGCCTTTCAAATTAGTTCTATGTGAACTAGCGTATTGATAGGTACGTTACACCTTATACATAACAGCGTATGCCATAGTTCTCAGTAGCCAAAAAATGTATCTATTGGCTAATTTTATTGAACAATGTCACAATTTAAAAAAGAAATGTGATAACCAATACCAATCCTAGTCAAAGTATAAGGCTTTCACATAATGGCAGATAATATTAAGCATATATATATATATATATATATATATATATATATATATATATCTTAATTATGTCCGATGCTTTAGAATATTACACTGTATATTTTGTATAAGTAATAGCAAACTTTAAAAACAAGGTGAAAAATGATCATTTACTTTTTTAGAAAACTAAACATCTCTTTACAATTAAACGAACATTAGTTTCACGGGTGGTGATATGATAGTTCCAGATTGGGGATAGTTAGTTGGAACTTTGGGTCTAAATGGATGCCACATGAGTTCCATCTAAAAGAGAAAAAACTAACCAAGTTACATTAATTAGTATATAACTAAAAATTGTGTGTAGTGTGCAGCAGGGTGGCTCAGTGTTTAAAGCACCAGATTCCAAAGCAGACGTGCCCAGGTTCAGGCCGTGTCCGCAGCAAATTCTGGCTATACGTGATTATTTCACAATAAGGACGAAACATATCTACTTAATGAATTGCATTTTACATTGTGTTATTATTGGTTTATACTGACAAATGTGTGTTTGTATTGGGATTGGTGTTTAAATCAAGATCACAATCTACATTTAGTTGTATAATTACCTGATCTGCGTTTTGACTAACGCAGCTTTCATTGTTCCAGTAATTTTCTTTTTGCAAAATATTTCGATCTACATTACCGTAGATCTTCATCAGTTGCATTTCACGAAGTTGTACCAATTTCTTGTTTGCGTCAAAAGGATGCACATTGTTAGTACTACAATTATAAGGATGCTTAGTTTTTCGCAATCATTCTACTCTTTTAGATACTGTTTGTGGGAGAGGGCTAATATATTCAATTATGCTTTAGGTGTTACTCACATAGTAACAAATAAGTTCAAATCTGACCAGAAGGATAAAATAAAGACATTATAAACGGAAGGTGCAATCTTGTGCACATCGTTTCGTGCTTATTGGCGACTCATAAGTAGGAGCCGGTATTACGCCCTTGACCCACTATATATTTGGGGGAGGAATGTGGAAAAATAGGACGGTACAATCTCCTATGCGGTCTGTATATTTTTAACCGAAGCACACAAATTAATTTCTGTTATTTACCAGTTCTGAAGATATTATAATCAGCCTCGTCGCCAATTTTAAAATAGATTCGAATAGCTGAAATCAACAAAATCATAATATAATTTGTCTTAGCATTCGCTAGCAAAAGCACCCGGACTTAATAACATCAAATAATTTTGCGAACTACTGCTAATTAATGATAGATATGATTTATTCGATATAATAAAATGGTAATTGTTTGTGAAATTAAGGGTGAGCAATTTATGCGTCGATCTTGGCATGCAAATTTAATTTCAATTCACAAGTCAGAGTTTATACGGATATTAAGGTATAGTTTAATGTTTGCTTAAAATGAATGCCTTCCAACTGTAATACCATTTTGCAGTACAAGGTATTTCCGTTAGGCCATAAAATTTATTACGAAACACTTCCTAACAACCGTTCAGATAAGGCCAAATAATTCTCTTGTTTTTTTTGTGCGCCCACCAATTAATTATGCAGTCTATCAATTTATCGCAATATTTAAATTTATTTAAAAAACTATTTCTATGTATGTATCATTCTATTCATATTTAATTATGTTGTTATTTAAAATATTATTTATCGATCTGTAACTTTATCCGCCAATCAATTTATTGGTTGGCCATACAAAATAATCATATAATTGTCAATAAAATAATCTATCTATCTTATTCCACATCTACGCACGTGTGTATATATATATTTCTGTCAAAAACGTTTAAATATAGAACATTTTGTAGTACATCATTATTAATTTCTATCAAATAACTTAAATAAGTATAAGATTGTTCAAATCCCTATATATCCATCTATTTATTTATTGAAACTTATCTATTTTCTATTTTCTAGTAAGCAGATTTGTTTTCATTTGTATTATATCCATTATATACTTGACTGAGTGCAACGTATTATGTGTGTAGATAATGTTTTTCACTAAATTTTTCCTGTAAATTTGGATTTCCATTTCCACTTATGATGTTCTGCTTCCTTGTTGTCCATCTAGATATCTTTAAATCCGGTCGTGTATCCAACGTCAAACCAACTAGTTTTTTCTATTTGTCTTAAAAGTGTGTCTTTATGCTGCATCATTTTCTTTGTATAAAGAATTCTCTTTTCTATCTATTTGTATGTATGTTAATCTTCCTAGCTAACTTTTTATCTATCAATTTTTAATTTTTACTTTTTATCTATAAACTTATTTATGTACTTATTTATTATTCGATCTTACCTTTTAAATTCCTTTTATTTGCTATTCTTCGTATTCATCTTTATTTATAACTATATACATTTTGGTATTTCTATCTCCCTATCTAGATATCCATCAGTGTATCTATCTATCTTTAAAAATTTCAACATCTTTCATTATTTTTTTCCGATTTACCTTGTAGTTATCTATTTCGTTTTATTGAAGTATTATTATATTGCTTTTTGTATACATTTTAGACCCCCGAAAATTACTGCTCTCATTTGATTAGCAATTATTGTTTTTTAAAGTTTTGCTTCATATATACATAAGGCTATTTTTATACTTTTATAGTCAAAATCATTTATTGTTCGTATTTCTTTATTTAATTTTTCACATATGTTTAATTTTTTTAGCAAGTTCGCTGTGGTAGATATTTAGTTTAGCTGTATTGACAGATCTTTGCCTGTGAATGCCTACTTGGAAATTCTTCTCTACACATTTTACCTCTCTGTATGCTTTTATCTTATTAAATTCAGGGAAAGGCACAGCAATTCGTTAAAATTAGCCTATTTATTGCATGACAATTTAATGCGTTTTGCATAATTTTTATTCATGGCTTGACTTAAACGTGGATTTTAATGAAGCACTATTAAATGAATAAACTGACTATGCTAAACGTTATTGAAATATTCTTATCATAAATATATGCATATATGTCAAAAAAATTGGGGTTGAATAAACAAAAAATTTTTTATCGTTTTGCATTCAATGACGCATTAGATTTTAAAAATTAGTTATGACTATGCTTTTTTTATTGGATAACACGGCAATGGTTTCCATGGTAGCTGGTGGGATTCAAACATGAGCTTATGGCTAGTAGACAATTAGCTTAGAACCGAAATATTCTAGAAATTGTAGGTATTTACAAATTATGCTTAAATCTACCGCCATCTTTCTGCCATTTCCAACACAAATAAGAACGAATTAAAGTTTGACTTTACACGACGTGTACTCGTTTAACAAAATTTTACATAAAAGATATTATTTTTTATCAAACAAGTCAAATTATTAGGTACAAAATAACGAAGGTAGACTAAAAAATTGGCTAAAACCTTGCAATGCATAGTCTTTAATCTTGATAGTGTACACCTGAGTGCAAAATATGTTCAGGTTAAAATTGACTTATCTAGTGGTCAGTGAAAATTTCGTTTCACAATTTTATGAAGTGAGCATTAAATTTGTACAGCACTCGTTGCGTTTAAATTTTGTTGATAATGAGAATGTCAATAAGATTCTAAGAATTATCGGAAAAACTTGTGTACGTGTTAGTCAGCCATTTTATGCATTTGTAATTTACAATGAAAAATACTAATAATGGTATTAATAACGATTCATAGCTAAACAAAACGAGGAGTTCGAGCAGTATTTGCATATGAACTGTTGAATTTTTAGTGAAATTCTTAATTTGATTTTTTCCCTGCGCAGCGCTATCATTGTTTAAGTTAATTCTCCAGTTGATTAATGCGTGTTTATACTTACCAGTCATGCTATCTATGGTTTACCATTCTGGTCATAAATAAACTAATATGTTACTAGGCACGTAACACCTAATATATAATAGCATATGTATTACTGTTCCGCCACAAACAGTATCTAACTTTTATGTACTTAATTGATTGATGTCATGATTACCGCGAAGTGTTATAACTTACATCGATCAAGATCAGATTTTATGGATTTACTGAAGTAACAGGTGTTCAGATATAATTTTAATTCTCAATTTTTGTGACCTTTAGCGAACAATGAAATCCATTGTGTTGAACCATATCGTTGTTCTGAGCAAAGCCCTCTTCGAAATAACGAAAAATGCAACTCTTCCGAACCAAATTATCGATGGTTTGATAGGCGGCTGCGAAAAATGTGGCTACTTCTAACGCGTGCTCAATTAGGGAGAACGTCATCTAGTCTGATGAATTTCGTTTAATTTCTGAAGCTATTTTTATTCTTTATCGGCGACATAAATGTGGGTATATACGAAGGATAGACAAATTGTTTGCCTTACGAGTTATTAGTATAAATAATGTTAATGAAAAACGTGTACTCTTTTGATAATGTGTGAAATGTAACAGATTCGTTAAATGAAGTTTGTGAATTTTAAGTAAACACCTTTTACATTTAATTTAACCAAGCATACGTGGACTGGTTAAATGAATCGAGATGGGTTTAATTAAAAGTTCTCAATCACGATAACTTAATTGATATTACTGCCTGTTTAATACCAATGCAAATCAATAAATTATAATTAATTAAACTTAAATATTAGACCTTTCGTTCGAAATTTAGTGCATAACACCTTTACTTAGCAGCCTGTACTCCACTTTAATTTGCCATTAACACAAAAAAGAGGAGATGTGTTCAAACATCAAAAATTGAAGGTGACAGCGTGTCCCTTTTGATAGAATATTGCATATTTGATATTTGGCACAAAAACTTATCTTAAATTTATTATTGTTGTTATTGTTAGTAATGGTGAAGATGATGATTTTCATTGAATTTTGGTTTATTTGTGCGCGTTTTATCCGTTTGGAATATTAATTGTTTTTCTACGTGATTTGTTATTAGTCCTACAGTTCCCTTTCAATACCTTTGATATTTTAATGTTAAGGACAAGTTAGCCTCAGCCTAACCAAATGAATTTATATATGCTAATTAAATTATGCAATATTTAAATTTATATATATATATATATAAATTTATCCCTTGATATTAGTATTCATTGTTCGTTTCCACATTGCTACCGTGATGACTACAAGTTCGCATGTTAAGCAGAAGTTGGAGACAGACATTAAGTGAATGGCAAAAATGGTGAATAAAACTTTCTTGGGTAGAGTGACTGGTTGGCATGAAGACGAAATTAAAAAGAAAACGGAATAAGTCAAAGATTTGGCAAAGGAAAAAAGAGTGCAGCTGAGAAATGCCCAAGAGCAAAGTGAAATCGCGTGTGAGAGAATAATTGAATAATTAGATACATCATAAATGTGAGCGAGATTTTAAAAATATGAACAAGCTATTATGACAAACAAACTAGGATCGAGACATTATGCAAAAAATTAAGGAGCTTACTTGTTCTTACGTAAGAAAGATAGAAATTGAGAGAGAGACATAGAGAAAGGAAGGTGTGGATATGGGAACAGTAAAAATATTGAAAGTGTTGTTCAGGTAAAAGAAAAAAATGTGTAAGTGTAAATGAAAGGTGAATAAAATAGACATTTATTTGCAGAATGCAAAGAAACACAAGAAGGAAAAAAATATTACGTTTATCTTTAAATATGAGCGAAAGAACAATATCAAAAGAGACTAAAGGCAAACCAATCTAGAATCAGCACAGACAGCAATAAAGAGTGAACAATTTCAAATCCTAGAAGAGTGAAGCAGATTTGAAAATAATAAAAAAATTAGTTGGCTAAGAGAGCCAGAGTTAAAAACGTAAGCATAAGGTATGAGATACTGGACACGATGCATAATAATTGAAAATTTAGGTTGAGAAAACTACATAATGAATTAAGGGAATAATATAAAGTGTACAGGAATAAACAGAAATAGCTATCAAGTTTGTTTAAGTTCTGCTAGGCAAATTTTTTCCAAATATAAGAAATACGCATACCAAATATTTCTTCTAAAACAAATGTTGATTGTGTGGGTAGTGATAATTCTTAAAATAGAGTTTGCGAGCTTCAAATAAACGCCAATACAGTCTTGTTTAACCACGTGGACAGCATAGCGAAACTGCCGTCAATCACACGCACTGACGCGATTCGATCTATTACGTCATGAACATAGCACGACGAAAAGCCAACAAACGAGGATCAAACCCAAATACATTTCTATATAAGATAGCATATACATTCCTGTAGCCGATTGGTTTTTTCTAATACTGGCACAAATCATTAATAAAAAACATTGTCACGTTAGGATTTCAAACAATTTGCATTTGGTTCGACGACGCATGATTCATCCCCCGTGCAACCGATGCCATGAACTGTATAAAATGTTTAGTTAGATATCAATTTATGTCTTGTCGTCAGACTTTTTTCGTATGGATCCTTACGAGAATCAATGTAGCCATAGAGTTTCAAATAACCAACACCGATTTTTCATTATAAGACAGATAGTCAACCGCAGAGGTAATTGGCATTAATTAGGATCAAATGGACGGATTTAATGGTAGATTATTTAAACGAAGTTTGCGAGCTTGAAGTAAATATCAATCCCATTCTATTTGCCCAGTTGTCACACAACATAGGAAAACTAAAGCCAGTCGCATGCAATGACACGATTCCACCATCCATGATCATCATCAGAGTACGACGGCAAACCGACTAGCGAGGATCAAACAGCAATGCATATATACGGCAAGCAAATTTAGATATGCGGCACTCGCCTTAATAATCTCGCGTAAATATTTCTTGATTGAAATGTCGGGTTTACTGAATTTGTATGCAGTAACGAACATCTTTGCCTTTCGTCACACACACACACACACACACACACATATATATATATATATATATATATATATATATATATATATATATATATATATATATATACTCTCTCACTATAAATCTCCTATTAAAGTCAATGATTGGGTGGGTGTTGGC
Source organism: Eudiplozoon nipponicum (assembly GCA_029291075.1). Lineage (NCBI taxonomy): Eukaryota > Metazoa > Platyhelminthes > Monogenea > Mazocraeidea > Diplozoidae > Eudiplozoon > Eudiplozoon nipponicum. Next base: position 12,064 of record JAQBSW010005684.1, on the reverse strand, counting down.
AAAAATTATTTAAATCAAGTTTGCGAGCTTGAAGTAAATACCAGTCCCATTCTATTTAACCAGTCGTCGAACAACATAACAAACTACCGCCAGTCGCACGCATTGACGCGTTTCTACCTCCCATGAAAATCATCAGAGTAGGACAGCAAACCGACTAGCGAGGATCAAACAGCATTGCATATATATGGGAAGCAAAATTAGATATGCGGCTCTCACCTTTAGTAGTATCGCGTCATTTTATTTGCCTGGAAATGTTGGCTGCATAATTTCTATGCAGTCACGAACATTAACATTTTGCAGCTTTCGTCACATATATATAGATTAAAAAATCAATGATTGGGTGGGTGGTGGTAAAAATTATTTACATGGAGTTTGCGAGCTTGAAGTATATACCAATCCCATTCTATTTAACCAGTCGTCGAATAGCATCACAAAACTATCGCCAGTTGCACGCGTGCCACCTGTGCAATCAATGTCTAACTGGTTTTAGAACAGTGATATGTGTGGTGCAAATTGTTAAATGTTCGTATAGGTAACAACAACGAAATTGTTCAGCCCGCATTTTCAGTCAAGTACAACTTATGCAAGACTTCTGGGGGCGAGAATCACATATCTAATTCTTCTTTCCATATGTATATGCAATGCTGTTTGATCCGCTCTAGTCAGTTTGCCGTCGTACTCTGATGATGATCATGGAAGTTCGAAACGCGTCAGTGCTTGTGACTGGTGGTAGTTTTGCTATGTTTTTCGACGACAATGAGATTCGTATTTAATTCAAGCTCGCAAACTTGATTTAAATAATTGTTACCATCACCCGCGCAATCAATTATTATTTAATGCTGTATTGTCGTATTTATCTAAGTGCATATTGTTGTAAAATATATAAAAATGCACTGGATTGCCAAATCAGTCTAACTTTATTATCATTTTTTATATAATCTTAATAAACACCTCGACATTCTATTGAATAGATTGCGATAGGAACAATATGCAATATTAAGATAATAATATCATTAAGCATTAACATAAATCTCTCCATAAATTTTATGCGTGTACATTGAATAGGACAATTATTGTCTTTCGCCTTAGAAACATTCAGCTTTCATTGTGATCATATTAAACTACATCATGGAAAGTATATGCAGATATGATGTTAAAGTTCTTTAAATCGAGTTTGCGAGCTTGAAGTAAACACCAATCCCATTGTATTTAACCAGTCGTCGAACAACATAACAAAACTACCGCCAGCCGCAAAGCACTGACGCGTTTCGACCTTCCTCGATCATCATCAGATTACGACGGCAAACTGACTATCGAGGATCAAACCGCATTGAATATATATGGAAATCAAATTTAGATATGCGGCTCTCACATCTAGCAGTATCGCATACATTGAACTTGACTGGAAATGTCGGCTGCACAATTTCTATGCAGTCACGAACATTAACTCAGTTTGCCGTCGAACTCTGATGATGATCAAGGAAGGTTGAAACGCGTCAGTGCGTTGCGGCTGGCGGTAGTTGTGTTATGTTGTTCGACGACTGGTTAAATACAATGGGATTGGTGTTCACTTAAAGCTCGCAAACTTGATTTAAAGAATTGTTACCACCACCCGCGCAATCAATTATTGTTAAAATGATGTTAAAGTTTTTCAACAATTAGAGGTTCAGGTTATTGACGAATTCCGACTTTGACTTGAAATTAAATAGTCTACACACTAGTTTGTGAATTTGATCAAATTTAAATGGTCCGATTTGGGTTCGTACAGCTATTTTAAATGTAGATATTACATTATGTATATATATGTGCATGTGTGTACGTAATTATATATGTTTTTATGTATGCATATGTGAATGTATGTATGCATGTATATATATTTTTGTATGTATCAATGTATGTGTGTATATATAAATGGATGTATATATGTATCTATGTATGTATGTATGTATACATGCATGTATGTATTATTTATTTGTCTATATATTTATGTATGTATGTACGTACATATGTATATATGTATGCATGTATGTATTTATTTATGTATTTTTTTATGTATTTTTGTTTGTATGTATCTATGCGTTAATTTATGTATGGTTGTGTGCATAAATTTCAATTACCATATATGTATGTATATTTTTCTGTACGTACGTACGTAAGTATGCATATAAGCTTTAATGTATACGTGCATGTATTTATTTTTGTATGAAAGTATGTATTCATGTATGTGTATGTATGCATGTACGTGTATTTACGCATGTATGTAGGTATGTATGTATGTGAGTACGTATGTATGCATATATGCATGCATGTATTTATTTATATATTGGTGTATGTATGCGTGAAAGTATGTATATTTGTTCTTATTATTGTTGTTCAGTAATTATCGCATATAGAACCGGAAAAATATAGATGGCAGCTTACTAATGCATATGTTTATAATTTATCGGCTTCTCATCAAGAGGCCGAAATTCGACGTCTAAAATCTACAGAAGAATAGGTAAAGTGATTTGAAAGCAATTACAGCACGGGCTCTTTATTCTGTACGTATTAGATCAGTAATCGAATCACAAAATTGTTTAACGCGGCATACTGTATTTATTCATAATGCCGAGCGGATCACCCACATACGCCACTAATCAGAAGCAAAAAATGTGATTTATTAACTGGATTAAAGATTTTTTTCTACTAAACTTGTTATAAGATTCTGGTTCTATATGAATGCAATGCAATATGTCATGTTATATTTCTGTTTAGATAAATGTAAAATGAGAAATATTTTTAGATAGTTGTGTTGGTAGTTTCTAAGTCGGGTTTTTGTCCAAATATCAATTCAAATACTGCTTCAAAATCAATTTCGCCATATTCTAGGTTATGAATTCCATAATTTTGGCTGATTAGTAGTGCTTACAATGTTAGGTGATGGATTTTGATTTGTTATAGGTCTAGCTCATTTATCTAAATCACAGACTCCATCTCGATATAAACGCCAATTCAATATATATACATTTGTCAGTATAAAATTAGCATTGTATAATGTTGAAAGGGTCATTAAAAAATTAGACTGGTTTCGTCTCTATTTAGAACTCGTCAAGTCCTTTCTAAAATTTAACCATTGGCAGGGCGCGAACCTGGGCACATCTGCTTCGGAAACTTTGAATTTAACCACGGAGCTTCATTTGTTTCGTGAGATGCAACTGATGAAGGCCTACGGTAAGATGGGCCGAAATATTTTTCTAAAAGAAAATTACTGGAAAAATGAAAGCTGCGTTAGTCAAAACGCAGATCAGGTAATTTCAATTAATCCAGGTGCGAAACACGGAAACTCCTTTAATTAGTTGCATGTTTAGCTTTTCCTTTAGTTGGAGCCTATTTAACACCAAAGTTTAGCAGTATAAGCTAATCTTTGGATAATTTAGAAGGTGAATTCATCCAGTAGACCGAGTTCGTTCTTAATGGAAACTCTTTAAGTATTGGCCGGAATTTTCTGAGGACAGGGCTCGAATCTGAGCACGTTTGCTTCAGAAACTGTGACTCTATCCACTGTGCTATATTGCCGCATTCTGAACACAACATTTAGTTGTACACTGACATATGTATATGTTTAGCCTTACTTCACTTTGAGACTTTCGGCATCTCTTTAGTCTTAAAGTTCCAATTAGCTATCCCAAATCTTACATTATAGAACAGACATCACGATAACTGGGGAATTAGTATTGACTTTGATATTCATATAATTAAACAAACAAATAATTTCTTGGGTAATGATAACAATTATTTAGATCAAGGTGGCGGTCTTGATATAAAAGACAATCTTATTATATGTACATTTGTAAGTATAAACTATGTATTGTTTAAGTGAGAAAAGGGAATTCATTTTTATTGATAACTTTTCAACTACTGCCAAGAATTTTTCAAGGATAGGCCTCGAATCTGAACATGTGTGTTTCAGTGTTTGTGATTCTATCCACTACGCTGCCCTGTCACGAACTACACAAACTTATCAGTTGGATAGCAACTTACGTATTATACATATTATAAACATATATACTTCGACAAATTATATACCTATTATTATACAAAGATGTATTTAATTCATGTTATTATACTGAAAAATTTATTTTATAAGGGATTAGTGGCTCTATATGAAGCCAGTTATATTAATTGGAATAATTTTCATCACCAGTCTTAAAATAAACAATTTTTATATTTTATTAATAGTTATTTACATATCACTTCTAATGCAAAATTGTGCCTGTTCTATAATAACATACTAGAAGTGGCTAGGTTGAAAATTAGGTATAAAGAGATAATGAAAGTCTCTAAATGAAGGTGAGTCTAACCATAAACAAAAGTTATTATACAACTAAAAATTCCGCCTAGTGTTCGGAAGGGTGGTGCAGTGGATAGCGTCACAGACTCTGAAAGAAAACGTGGCCAGTTTCGAGCTCTGCCGGTGGTAAGTTCTGGAAGGTACTTGATGAGGTCCCAATGAGGACGAAACTCATTTAACGAATGAATTGCTTTTGATAACTTATCTAACACTTAGTTTATAATGTCAATGTATATATGATGGGATTGGTGTATATATCAATATCGCAACCTTGACTTCAACAAAAGTTTTTTTAATCAAGATATCTAAGAGAAGTGCTTGCGGCACACTGATATGTGTATGGCTACAAGACATTAATAGGATAAACTTTATACATAATGAACAGAAACGAAATATGAAGGACAGCTTTTTATGTTTAACGTGTACAAATTCTGTAGTCAGAGCCAAAATTGTGTCATATTTGATTGGCTCGTTTACACTAAAATTGTCAATAACAACTATTATGCTTAATTCAAAACAAGATTAAAAGCATTTAATTTGAGCCCCGATCGATGTCATTTCATGTATCCACGATTTTCTTTCGTGGGTGGTAGATTTTCACTATCAGTTCCGCAAAGATCCGTTTGATCCTAATTTCAGGGTACATACTCGGTTCGTCTTAGTGCAGACTGGGTGCTGATTTGTACCCTCACTCTGAAAGGCTTCCAAATCATTCGTACTCAACACTGGAAAATAGGTACGATCTAATCTCGGTTGATGGTGTCATTTCGGTACGTCATTTCCAATGCCACCATCAGGGCTCTAATGACACACTTTGCAATGTTGACGCCATCATATTGATGTAAATACGGTAACATCGTTCAAAAATGTTTCTACCTATATTTAATTTTAGACTCATTAATGGTTTTAATCAAGCAAAGGCCTTAGTAACTAATATTCTATATATACATATACATGGAGTAAATGATATGATCCCATCAAAATACTCACACACCAACACACCTCACACACACACACACACACACACATATATATATATATAGAGTGAGCATATATATATATATATATATATATATATTTATTTATTTATTTTTTCTGCAAATGGCAGACTCAACTTATTCTTCCAGTTCAATTGCAGCAATCTTAAATACCCGGTATACGTAGTCTCATCAATTGTACGAAGAAAGAGGAAGTATCAGTCGTGATATTGTTATTGAAATTATGACATAATTCAATGAAATGTATCATAGTAATTTAAATTTTTCGTTGCAAAGAAATAACAGATGTACATTTTTGAGTTATACGTGACGTAACTGGTAGCAATATTTGTAAGTAAACAAGAAAGAGATGCGGATGAAAACCATCGAGGAGGTGTAAAGTCTAACGTGCACGCGTGCAACGCGCTTACCGGTAACACTGCAGATAATCCGGTACTACGCCTCAAAACCACAATATATTTTGCTACGAAATGTGTGAATGTTGGAATTTCGCCATATAGCACATCATAGTAAACTTCATAGGGTGTCTTAAGGAATTTTTCTTTAAAGATAACTCACTTTTTATAATAAGTACCAATCCTTAAGAAGCAAACAACGCCTACATTTTGGTGGCTAGCAAAATTTCATTCAAATCGGGTGTGAAATATACACTTTTCCGTCTTTGATATATTTTTCTGGTCCTATATAGAATAATTTTAAAACTGATACACCTTAACTAATGCATAAATTCATTAATGTTGTATCTGAGTTACAGCGAACATAAAAATATGTAAATGTTAAGCAATCGATTATTGCGTAGATGGGGATAGTAAATATCTAAAAAAAGTTGACTCTCCCGATTTGAAAAACAGTCCCATTTAAATTAAAAAGTCGTACATCATGGCAGAACTCCTTTTATTATGAGGTAATCCAAACGCGAAATGCGGGTTTCACCATTTGTAGACACGCAAACATTGCACCCGATCCAATTTGTTCTGTAATGGTGACTTTTTATCTTATTCATTAAAAACGGATTTTCAAAACTTATGCAAAGCAGAAAATACGTTCAAATTTGCTATAAACACTAGACTCATTAAGTACATAGATTAGTAAGGGTAAACTAAAAATTATATAGTGTAGAAAAGGCAATTCATCCAGTAGACCAGTTTCGTCAGTTTAAGGAACTCATGACAGATTATAGATGGTTAGTTGGAACTTTGGGTATAAATGGATGCTATATGAGCTCAACCTAAAAAGAAAGAAACTAACCGGGTTTCATAAGTAGTTAGAGCACCAGATTCCGAAGCAGACGTGCCCAGGTTCGAGCCCTGTCCGCGACAAATTCTGGCCAGTACGTGATGAGTTCCCAATAAGGACGAAACCAGTCTACTGAATGAATTGCCTTTTCTATACCACACAATTCTTAGTTTATACTGACAAATGTATGTACTTAATGGGTCTGGTTTTTATATCAAGTTCGCAACCTTGATTATAATAATTGTTATCACCGCCCGCGCATCCAATGTTCGTTTAATTATATAAATGTTGAAATTTATTCGTAAGCGAAAGGAAGACAGATAAAAATATTTATAGCAAACGCTTTTACATTAGAGTAGGCTTTTTAAAGAAATTGTTCTTGTATGCTCATATTCTAAGGAGAGATTTAAATATTAAATTCTTCGCTTAGACAATTGAAATTTGTTATTAAGAGCAAATAGATAACCACCACTATAATGTCGACAATTAGAAACTTATATTCGCTAAAATCAATTTAAACCTTGTCCTTAATATTAATTAATTCATGTTCGGCAGCTTCTTGATTAACGCCATTAAGTTAAGTAGTCATAATTGTATTAACATTCTGAGTATCGCAATGATTATCGATTAGTTCCAAATCTAACTCAAGTCGCATATTTCGTGTCTCTTGGGGCCATGATAGCACAGAGCACTTTTCCTTTTTTTAAAGGTTTGACACACCGCCGAAGTACATCACTGCATTTGCTTATTTAACTCATTTATTTTTCGTCAAATTAATAAAAAATATATTTCTAGTTTGTCCGTTTTGTTCAAATCTAGAGAGTGTGTATATGCGAAGAAAATTTGTGAATATCTATTTGGATAATTAAACTAAGCGACGTGTGCCAGTAAGGCTTAATTCAGCACGAACCAAACAATCGTCTTTTATTTTAAAATAAAGGGCAAATTACACCGTGAGCGAGTCGTAGTTAAATTGAACGAGATAATATATACACACATATATATATATATATGTATATCTTAGCAATGTAAATTCATAATTATATTGTGCACTGAAATTTAATTTTATTATAAAGTACGTTTATGCAACACAGTTCACTAATAACATATGAAGTACCAGATATTAAAACCTTGTTAAGTTTTGGTTAGCAGGAATGGGTGTTTTCAATTTCGCATAAATCTGATTTATTTTATAATCAAGTTTCATTATTCAACGTTTTGTCTCATTTTACATTACCAGTAGACAAATAACGGCCAAATTAAAAAAAATTGGATATATGATATGACAAATCTGGAGGAAACTAATTTTGTATTTATTGAATTTCGCTTTTGTTATATCCAGTAAAGTATGTGCATTTTAGACCAAATTTAGTAATTATTTCGGCTACGATCTCTTAAATTAAAATTAAAATTTAAAAAATAGATATATAATATTACATTATATGGGAAAGATTTGATTATGCATATGTTTTTTGCATAAATTAAGAACTTGGTAAGATAGCAAACGCAATTCGTCTAATTTATTAGTTTCGCTCTTATTGTGGTTCGCCATTTGTAGCCTGAACAGTCGCGGAAACTCACCATAATTTCAGTAAAATAGGAATAATTCCATGATAATTCTTTTAGCCAAATATCTTAAGCTTAAATTTCGGCTGCGGCATTTACAACCACTAATGATTTATGCCTAATACAATGGAAATCGGATTAGAAGATAGGTTGTGTTCAGATTATACCGAAGGTATATACAAATTATAACAGTTAATTACTGTTTTTTGCGGAGAATTAATATATATGCCAGTATGTATTAGGTGTTGCGAACCTAGTAACAAATTAGTTCAGTTGTGACCAGAAGGATAAACCAAAGGCAGCATGAACGGAAAGTATAATCTCAGGCACATTCGTTTCGTGCTTACTGGCGACTCATCAGTAGGAGCCGGTATTACGCCCTTTAACCACTATATATTTTGGTAAAGAATGTGGGATAAGAGGACGATACAATCTCTATTATCCCTGCTTACGTGTCATCCCCTCCGTTATCCTATATATTCTGTCCTGAACAAATAGTATTTGTTACCTAATATACCGAATATATATACAAAATGTTATGGGTTTGTATAATATTAATATATAAATAATGTAAAGGCATATGAACCTTATATATATATATATAATCAATAAATTATTTTTAGGAATCTGCACCATTAAATAAATGTAATTCCGTAAGGTTGGATAAATAGGCTAAGTTATTTAATGAATACTTAAGCCTTTTATCACAATACATAAAACTTGGATAGGTTTTGTTTATTTAAATCAAGTTTGCGAGATTGGGATAATGAATAGTCCAGTTGTATCTTGCTAGTCGCACAACATGTCAGTACTACGTCATTTACACTTACTGATTGAAAGAATGATAACATGTATAATTGTAAATTTTAGTTATAACTATTGATATCTACCGTGTGCGTGTTTAATGGTTTTTCTGTGTTTTATTATAAGTGTGTATGTGTACAAGTGGTGATGAATCTCATTGTATAACTAAGCGATGCTCGAAACCAGGTTTGATTCCTATCGATATTATGTGCTTTAAACAGGATTCTGCTTCTCGGCTTCTGATTGCACGTATTTTCTTTCCTTGTATGGTGTCCGTGAGGTCACATAATTTATGAGTTGTACAAATTTATTAAAACGCAGAATATATAGGCTGTAGTGTTAAACTATTTAATTATTTTGCAATTTCAGGCTTTAATTATGGTATAGAGAATAGAATTTGTTGCAAATCTCAAACTCGAAAAATAGATTTAAAGAATCGTTCTCAACACTTGCACAATCAATAATTATCTGATTTTAGATCAGTGGTATGTGTGGTGCAAATTGCTAAATGTTCTAATACGTAACAAAAACGAAATTGTGCAGCCGGCATTTCCAGTCAAATACGCAACTTTTGCCATAATTCTATGGGGGAATCACGTAATATCTAATTTCATTTTCCATTTATATATATATATATATATATATATATATATATATATATATTTGTTTTGGTCCTGCTGAGACGGTTTGCCGTCTTGCTGTGGTGATGATCATGACAGGTCGAAACGATGACGAGTTACGTACGATTGGAGTTACTTTTGTTGTGGCATGCGTGTTTACATCAAGCTCGTAAACTTGATTTAAAGAATTGCTACCACCACCCGCGCAATCATTGATTGTTTAATTGTATTATCTATATATATATTTAATGAAAGCTGCTAAAATTAATGTTCATGAATGCATAGAAATCGTGCAGCCGTCATTTACAGTCAAGTGCAATATACTTGAGACACTAGATGTGAGAACTGCATGTCTAATTTTGCTTTCCATATATATATATATATATACATATATATAAATATATATCTGATACGGTTTGATCCTCGCTAGGTCGGTTTGCTTGTCGTTCTCTACGATGATCGAACGGCAAGGTCGAAACATACCAATAAATGTGACTGATCGAATTATTGCCATGCTATATTAAATCAAGTTTGCGAGCATGAAGCAAACACCAACCCCATTGTATTTAACCAGTCGTCGAACAACATAAGAAAACTACCGCCAGCCGTAATGCACTGACGAGTTTCGACCTTCCATGATCATCATCCGAGTACGACAGCAAACTAACTATATTGCTATGTTGTCCGATTATTAAAATACAATAGGATTGGTGATTATCTCAAGCTCGCAAACCGGATTTCAGATATTTTTATCACTACTCGCACATTGAGTGATTGCTTAATTGTATAAAATTTGTGAGTTTTTCTACTTCAATTAAGTGCCAGTCTGGCCAAATGGCCAATAATATTGATTCAATAATTAGTCCTACTTATCAAAATAGAAAATAATCTTCGCTAGTTGGCTTGAATTGTAGCCAGTCGGAGTATTGGAAACCTACTTAGTTCAAAAGACACATAGCTGAAAACAGTCATACATGTTTTACAAATTTAAAATAACCTCAACAAGCTTACATTTATTTATTCGAGGAAATATTTTTTGTTCATTCATGTTCGCCGTTTAGTTACTGTTTTACTGATTGATATAAGACAAATATTATATAAAACAAAAACAGTAATTTAATAAACCTACAACGCTTTGCCGAAATTGGGCATTTATCAGTGATTGCAAAAATTACCGTCGCCTGCATTTGATTAAGAGAGCCTTTGTTTCATCGATTTGAAAATCATGTATTGCACATCAAAGACCTGGTATGGTAAACAATTCTGAGTTATATATTAAGAAAGGTTTAGTCTTTTCTTCCTGCGAATCGTATTGTATATTGCATTGAACCATAAGTTACACGTGGCCATCTACCATCTCTCATTATTGGATGGATGCCATGTCAATTAAACAGACAGTATTGAACTAAATCATACTTCCGGAATATGATAAATTATAGCCAAATTGGCATAAGGTAACATATGCAATCCCTGAATAGTGTAGGTTTTGCTTTTATTGGCCAGGTCCAGAATGTTTCAAAATATCTCCTATGCCACTGGGGTGGTGCCTTGCACACAAGTTCCCATTACCAACCAATTTATGTTTACTGGACTGTCATTTTTCATGTAAACCTTCTTGGTTATTGATTTCGACTTAAGGTTACAATTAATCACACACGATGTGTGATTATTAACAGACACCGTAGCACCATGGAATTTATTTTGAATTTTGGTATAAAGGAAAAATTTGTTTAATTTTATTTTTACAATATAAAACAATCTGTAAATGATTGGCAATGCTCTTCATGTACTAGACCGGTTTCGCCATTATTAAGCACTCATTAGCAGTTGTGCCAAATTACATGGGCGTGATTTAAGAACAAGAGAAGTTGTTTCCGATGGCTATATCTAATTCTATTTGAATTTCAAGCTGCGCATTTCATGCAGTTTACATTTGTACGACATCTTATGATTTTGTTTAGTCTTCCACAAAAGTGGATCATTTTGAATATGAGTTCGGTCTTATATATACATTTATTTATTTGTTTAAATTTATTTGGTAGTATTAAAAAATTATATATACATGTGGTCTACATAAACCAAGAGTTACAAGAAATTGAAAATACATTTCATCAAATAGACCGGTTTCTTCCTTATTGAGAATTTCATCACATAAAATATCAAAGGTATCTTTCCTAATCAGGAATTTATTGTCTGAAATTTGTTTGCGATTTCGTAATTTAAAATATCTATTTTATCTGCAATTATGTGATTGGCTTGGCGTTACCAAGATTAACAAAAAAGGACATGTGACCATGAATCGTCAAATGGTCAAATTTTTAAACGAAAATTTCAGGTAATTAAACTAGATAAAATATAAAAATTAACTTAACAATGATTCCTTACGCATTGGCAGAACATATTATATAATTATGCAAAAAACGATTTTTCAAAGTTTTTCGTTGCAGCGCCTCTTGAAAATATACGATATTCATTTAATTAATATATATATATATAATATATATATATAT
>JAQBSW010005683.1:0-55254 GCA_029291075.1 Eudiplozoon nipponicum | reverse complement strand
GTACATTAATCAAGTTGAGGACAGACAGTTATAGGAGGGTTAGTGACAAAAGTTGGAATTATTTGTAGACATTGATTGTAGCGCCCTGGCTGCTTATTAAAGATAAAAAAGACTAATTTATAATCATGCATTCTGGCGCTTCCAGGGAATTGTTTCTGACCGGTAGAAAACAACAAAAACGCTTTTAAACAAGCCGATCATTCATAACGGCTAAGCTGAAAAACTGGCGAGTGATAGAAAGAAGGTATGTAATCGGCCAGACAACCAAACTAACATCAAAGGTGCTGAGAATGATCTAGACAGAAAGCAATGAAGAAAAGATCAGGCAAACTTCGTTTACTTCAGAGTCTACTCTTTCTTTGCCGATGAAAGTTTTATCGAACACTCACCCAAAATTCTTCGTGATATTTAATGATTCATATTTCGATCGACACGCTAGTTGTCAATTTCAAAATCCGCGCTCCATATTGCAACATAAAAAAGTTGTAGACCACAATTTAAGGTAGACTCCAAATGAGAATTCGCTCATAAATTATTTATGTTCAAATTTATTTCTTTTATTGCAAGGCATAGTTTATACATTGTTAGCTTTTGTGCGTAATTATTAACAAAATTTTAAGAAAACACACACACACACAAACACACACAAAATGCCTCTATGCATACACTGTAGACATGATATTCTGTATCTTTTCTTATCAATAAATGAATCCATAATATTTAAAAGTTCATGTGAATATTAATCCTTAAAATCAGCTTGAAATATAGATGAGTAAGATAAGCTCACAAACTAGTAGACCACACATCGTGCCAAATACTACTTTATCAAGCCGTGAACAGAGCTAACGTTAGAAAAACTACCTCTCATAAGATGAAATGTTGAAAAAATACAAACAAAATATCCGATTATATAAAACGTAAGATCTATAGATAAAAATTATTTTGAAGTAAAAGGAGATTAACACAAACGAACTTAGTAACAAAAACAGTTAAAATCAATAAAGTATTATAAGAAATTAGGAGGTTTAAACGGAGAAAATACTAAGACTGGAACAAAAGTTACCTACTGTGAATTAGTAGATTATAAGAGCTTTAAGTGAAAAGAAAATGAAAGATACGATTGAGAATTGCATTATAACGAACACAGTTAAATGTCTTATTTCATTAATTCTAGTGCTTGTGGAACTTTTTAAGACCAAAACGACGGAGACCAAAGTATCTAATTTTGCTTTCCATATATATGCAATGCGGTGTGATCCTCGCTAGTCAGTTTACCGTCGTACTCTGATGGTGGTCATGGAAAGACGACACGCGTCAGTTCGTTGCGACTGGCGGTAGTTTTGTTATGTTGTTCGACAACTGGTTAAATACAATGGGATTGGTGTTTACTTCAAGCTCGCAAACTTGATTTAGTGAATTGTTACCAGTACCCGCACCATCAATTATTGTTTAATTGTATTGTCTATATATATTTATGTGGCGAAAGCTACAAACTGCCAATATTCGCGACTGCAAAGAAATTGTGCAGCCGACATTTCCAGTCATGTACAATTTATGCAAGACTACTAGAGGTAAGCAATGCGGTTTGATCCTCGCTAGTCAGTTTGCCGTCGTACTCTGGTAATGATCATGGAAGGTCGAAACGCGTCAGTGCGTTGCGGTTGGCGGTAGTTTTGTTATGTTGTTCGACGACTGGTTAAATACAATGGGAATCAATTATTGTTAAATTGTATTTTCTATATATGTATATGTGGCGAAAGCTGCAAACAGTTAATGTTCGTGACTGCATAGAAATTGTGCAGCCGATATTTCCAGTCAAGTTCAATGTATGCGAGACTGCTAGAGGTGAGAGCCGCATATCTAAATTTGATTTCTATATATATTCAATGCGGTTTGATCCTCGCTAGTCAGTTTGCCGTCGTACTCTGGTAATGATCATGGAAGGTCGAAACGCGTCAGTGCGTTGCGGCTGGCGGTAGTTTTGTTATGTTGTTGATTTAAAGATGTCGGTTATGCCTGTTTTGAAATGAGAGAGGAAAACGTTGACTGCGAAATATAAATTAAGTTTTATTTCAAAGCAAAAGTGAATAATAGATAGCTTACTTTCTACTCAAATGGAAAAAATTTCACCATTTGTGTTTGTGAAATTCCTTTTCGTTGTTTTAATCAAGTGTATGCAGCGATCGATTAAAGTTAGAAAGCAGAACATAAATTTGCACGCAATTATGGTCGCATTAACAAATCAGATCCAGCTCACCATTCACCATAAACTGGTTATGTTATAACCTGCGAAGGATGCCAGTGAATAGCACTTTACCAGATTAAACGCCTAATACTATTATATAGAGAACTGGTTGAAACTAATTGTAGAGGCGATATAATAAAAGCTCCTTCACATTATCTGTCATTAGGTCCAATAACTAATAACAAGGTAGATTTAATTTACCTAATAAAGTATTTGAAAAGGCTAGGAGAATCTGTTCGGAACTGCTTATAGAAGCACAGCTGAGCAAACGCCCTATGACTGAGCATTATTCGCATAAATTCTACTACAATCCTATAATTTTCACTGCTTGAAACCATTTTTTCTGCTAACTCATTCTTAATCTCATCTGTCTTGGTTTTCTGCTATGCTCCCTTTCTCTGATGTCTTATTACTTCAAAATAAATTTCACTTAAAAACCTTTGATTTTATTGTAAAATATCGTCTTATTCGAGATTGTTTGGATACCGTTGGCTCGGTTTCCAGCTTACTAAATTGGTATTTTGCACGCCATGCGGTCTACTGGTTTTTGAGACAATCGTATTATTTTGCGCGTAACCAGTCTATTTTATAGATTCGTGCATGAAATGCTAAAGTATTCTTCAATTATCTAAAGACGTCATTAATGAAGGCGATAGATAATTTAATATCTACCACATCAGTATAAAGGCTAAATTCTGTATTCATGACAAATATTTTGGACAATATAGTTTACAGTGATGGACATACATCTCAGCATAAATTATTTACAAACGAATTCTCATTTATACACCGTGTTAGCTAGAGATTTAGAAGTTTTTTATCGTAAAAGAAATATTTTATTTAAAATTTACCACCACCGCCCGGCACACAAATATTTTTTAAAGACAAACTTCATTTGCACTCAGTATAGACTATAAACGACCTAAACAACAGAAAAAGTCCTCTAAACGAGATTCAGTCAGCTTCCTTCGTAAGTGCAGCTCTTGATCGCCAACATGGATGCTATGTTGTTCGACGACTGGTTAAATACATAAGCACTTGGGTTTACTTCAAACTAGAAAACTTGATTTAAAGAATTGTTACCACCATCCTGTCCGGGAATGGTAGCATGAAGCTAGCCTGGTCTAAATGGACACAGCCATCATCCCGTTTAATGTGAAGCCTCGAGTTTGGTCTAACTGCGCAGTAACTTTTGTTGTTAAACGTGTTTGACAGAATGAGTGCAAGCGTGCCAGACGCAAAGGGCAAGTTTCGTGACTGCATAGAAATTGTGCAGCCAACATTTCCAGTCAAGTTCAATGTATGCGAGACTGCTAGAGGTGAGAGCCGCATATCTAACTTTGATTTCCATATATATTCAATGCGGTTTGATCCTCGATAGTCAGTTTGCCGTCGTACTCTGATGATGATCATGGAAGGTCGAAACGCGTCAGTGCGTTGCGGCTGGCGGTAGTTTTGTTATGTTGTTCGACGACTGATTAAATACAATGGGATTGGTGTTTACTTCAAGCTTGCAAACTGGATTTAAAGAATTGTTACCACCACCCGCACAATCAATTATTGGTTGATAAGTCTTTCCGTCCCTTTACGAAATAATTAAGTGCACAGATTAAAAATTGCGAAAAATTACTTTATTCGATTTCGTATCAATATGTCTGCTGATATAAATTAAATAAACTTCAATTTAAAAACTTTGAGTGGCTGCTTTGTATTTCACACTACGACACATTAATATACGGAAAGTGGTTCAGTTGTGCCAAAGTATCAGAAAACCAATACAGGAGATTACAATTTTACTCGATGTAATCTTATAATATTTCAAAGGAAACAGTTATAAATGAATCAAATTTAGTCATTAAAATGTATGACTAATGTAGCAGTAGCCACCTTTAAGGCCGGGACCGCTCCTATGGTTCGATTTAATGCTGGTGTGCATATAACAGAAAGTCCTCGCACGAATATAGATGAAGCAGTCAGGACAATAATGGAAGCAGCATTCGAACCGCAGAAGTGAAAATGAAACAATTTTTTTGTTTTTTTCACTAAATAGACGCGATTTATGTAAGCAAACTTCCATAAATAATTGAGGAAAATGACTTCTTCTGACGGATTTGAAAACTTAGTATAAATATCGTCTGCACAAATAAACACTCTGACTACAGAATTATGGATAATGAAGTCTAATCTGGACGACACAATTATAGCTATTTCTGAGGGAATCCACATAAACGACTCAAATATCAGTGTAGTCAACAACTAAATGGGAGTTTTATATTCTTCTCACTTTGGTCAAAGCATAGATAGGCATTTCGTATTTGTTATTCAATTTCTTAATTGGTTTTGTATAGAAGGCTACTTAAACTGGTGATTTTGAACAGAACGGGCGCGCTCCATTGGAAGCTTATTGCTGAGATGGTCTAAATTACATCTAATTACTTTCTTAACTAGGTCCAATTAGTATAAAAAAGATAAATTATTCAGAAAATGGAGGCGTTGTGCTTTTTACAGTAAAAAAGTCGTTACGAAACCACTGATATAAAAAATATATATGTTGGGAAATTAATTAAAGCAATACCATTGAACCGATTAATTTTATACCAAAAATGATCAACCTAACACCAAAGACCTTACTGATCGGCAACCATGTTATTATATCCCCAATTTCCAGAAAATAAAACAAAATTTTCCGGTTATTTAAGAATGCGGGTAATGATTTTATAAATGTGCATTAAATGAAACTGTTGCTGTCATAGAGAAATCAGCTTCCGACTGACTATACTAATCCCTGATTGGCCCAGTGGAGATCTTGCTTTTTTCTTCCATATAGCTTGATACCCTACAGTATCCATTTATGAAAGTGACCAAGAGTCGCAATTTATCACCTACTTTACCACAGCCGCGCTCTTTATGCAATTTAACAAAACTGTCAGTATAAGCCAAACATCATGCGAAGTGCAGACGAAATATTGGATAAAAAGGCAGGATTTGTATATTTATGCGTTTTTAGTAGAGACGAAACATTTCAAAAGATAGTAAATGCAATTCAACAACTAGACCAGTATTGTCCTCATTTAACACTAAACGGTATTTGCCATAAAATACTTTGCTGATATTTTTACCAAGACATGCATTCTAGAATCTCATAAATTATCCTCTTTTCTACGGAAGCCGCGTAGTGCATTCAAATTGCAGTCATAAATGCATAAATAGGTAATTTAATTAAAGTGATATTCAATTCACGTCTTTGGTGGGACTGGGGATAAGTTACGAGTCTAAGAATCAAATTCCACGAGGTTAATTCTCGTCTTTGTATGTAATGAGGACGAAGCCTATTTAGTTGATGAACTATATTTGCAGTCTTATGTAATGTTTAATTTATACACATAACTCACATGTATTCAAATCCTGCCATTATACTAGAATTTAAAAACATATAACTGTAAATAATCTATATAAAGAAAACTATACATGTTATATATATATATATATATATATATATATATATATATATATAATGAATTGATAAAAATAGGTTTATTATAATTTGCTAACATTCTGTTTGCTCTTTTTAGATGTAGTCGCCAATATTTTTATATAGGAGTGTGATCCGACATTTTCGCCAAAGACTTGACTAATTTTGTGGAAGATATGAAGCCTAGAGCCGCCCTTTGTGTTAAAGGTGGCTTTTGCGACAGGAGCGCAGGCATTAATCTGATTATGCCTTCCATTTGTGCTGAATTTGGTAAAATTACTGGTCCTCTATGCGTAGAGTTGTTTATTGGCACGTCATGCTTATTACAAAATGGTAAGAAGGTTGTGAGCTCTCGATGGAGATTCGTTGTTTTATTCTTAAATGGTAGGGAATAATTGAGTGTACGTTCTTGCCTCTGGTTATTGTGTCCAGTCATCCAGTAGTTGGCTTAACGACAATGATAGTGATAATTATATAGACAATCCTATTTACCACGATTAGATAGTTTTTCGTTTAAAATATTTAAGCTTATGGTGAAGTTGATGATAATGAGGATGATGATGATGATGATGATGATGATGATGATGTCGACGATAATAATAAAGTTAACCATGGTCATGATGACGATGAAGCAGAAATAAATATTAAGCGGAGTTATTTAAACTCTTCGGTTACAAGATAAACGTTCATGAAATTTGTGCATTGTCAGGTATGAGAGCGGTTAAACCGCACACCGAGGCAGGCCTAGCTTGTGCTTTCTTATCACGAGTGTTATGTATTTAACTTATTTGTTAGCTCTTATTTCAGATTTGATGGAGGAAATGTTTACACCCAGTTAATGAATCCTTTCTTGAGTACGCGCTGTTACAGCTGATTTTTCGAATGCAGCTTATCATCTAAGAATCTGCCTTTTCGGCCAATGCTGAATAAATGTTCGGATCAACTGTTCAAATTAAAGAACAGAAACAAATTGAACTGAAATCGACACCGTCAAATCACTTTCACTGCGATTTTGAAAACCAAATTTTACTCTTAACTGAGCGCGATTCAAGGTAAATGTAAGAAAAATTATAAAAATTTCACTAGGCATAGTATTCTTTTAAATAACAAGTGCACCATCAAATTTTATACGTTTTACAAATTGCTTGATTGCACATGCAAGCACCCAAATGGTGGCTTCGTCAGTCGATATGCTGATCTCCATAAAAATCGCAGTTAAGAATATTTTGTTTTCATACCAACATTCCATGCACATGCGAAAGACAAGCTTTGCTTTAAAAATGGTGTTCTCGTTCTGTTGAATTACTGCAAAGCAGCCAATATTAGCCAACCAAAACGGCGGGCAACTTACCGCTTTTTCTCACCAGCTCCCTTGGATCGACGGCAGCATTTGCCCAATTTGAAATGGCTCGACCTGAGTAAGAGGAAGGCAATGAGAAGCATGGGTGGATGGGTGGGGAGGGAGGGTAGAAGAGGTTCGAAAAACGTTTATCGCACACCATGCCAATGCGGTGAAAATGACAAGCACGAATTCTGTGATGAGCGTCAACACAACAGCAAATAACTGATGGTTAAACTCGCCTAAATGACGGCAATGATTCAAATCCATGCATTCGCTGTGCGTTTTAACGCATGAAATGCAATCATGCGCCTGGCATAGAACAGTCACATGTTCTAATAACGAAATATGATAATTTTTAAATATTCATCTCACCATTAACATGAGTCGCGATATATTAAAATTTGCCCGATAAAATACATTTTTCTTTGGTAATTTTTCCTCAAACATCTACAAATGGAAATTTTTTGGTATTTTTGAAAATCGAATGAAACAGAGTATTAAAACAGGGTTAGAATGCTGGATAGGGAAACGTCAAACAATTTGCACGCATCGCCTCCAATTCAAGTTCTATGCCCCCAAATGTCTTTTCTGACTGCATAAATCTGACTAAAATACTTTTATCTGTAACATTATATAAATTGCCAGTTCATTAATGTTATGACAATTATTATGTACCATAAAACAAACATCTGTAGACGCACATTCGAGATTCTAAGCATGTGTCATTTAATCACCAATCAATTTGATATATACGTTTAAATTTCAGTTTTTTTACATTAATCATTAACCACCTGATTGACTGGTCCCAATAAGTCGATCCGAAACTTGGTAGTAAATGCGTAGTAATAATGAGTAGACTTAACACAAATGATAGAGAACATTTTGTGCTACAAGACAAAGTTAGTGCGTCCTGAATTTCATTTGATGCAATAGAGCAATTTCACTAATGAAATTAAAACTCTTAATACTAGTGGATAAATTGGTAATGCCGATGAACCGGAGATCAGATCATTTGGATCTTCTACGCGCATATTGTACAAACTTAGTAAATGGGACACAATTTTCTACTCTTTGAGATCAATTTTAACAATGAAAATTCCTCGTTAAGCACATTGGCTAAAAAGTTATTCCGTGTACTTGAATGGTTAAGTAAACTAGTGTTAATTTATTAAATTGCTGGCTTATTTATAAGTTAGCAAACAGAGTTCAAGATATAAATGTTTAATGGTTAATGGTGTTCTTTTTTGGAATATCTTATTTCGTAAATATTTCATTTGAAGAAATTATCGACATTATAATTCAGACGACAGAACAAAGTATATAAATATTCCCGGTCCCAGTTGAAATTCTACGCAAACTTGTTTTGTAAGGCACGAACCGTGTAATTTTTCATTTAAAAGAAATACGTAGAAATAGGACGTTTATGTGGCATCTGGTAGTCCATTATCTTTAATGTTTACGAAAACTTTTTTTCTACAATTATAATGATTATTTTTCTTATTTCTCCCTCCGCTATACCTTATCTGACTCGTAGTTATTCTGTTGCAGTACGACTAGGTATAGCACCGACTGTTTTATTTGACTGGTGCTGAAAAGTAG
This sequence comes from Eudiplozoon nipponicum, assembly GCA_029291075.1. NCBI lineage: Eukaryota > Metazoa > Platyhelminthes > Monogenea > Mazocraeidea > Diplozoidae > Eudiplozoon > Eudiplozoon nipponicum. The sequence continues at coordinate 46,596 of JAQBSW010005683.1, read as the reverse complement.
CTAAGTTATATTTATCTATTTATCCTTTACATAATTAGTTAATACTGGGTGTAATTAAACTCTGGAGGCATGGGTTGCATGATGCAGTTTGATTTATGTTATTCAATTATTTCAATCTCCAGTGGTTACTATGATGGATTTCGTAACTTTCGGAAGAAACGGACGAATCCGCACCATGCCAATAAGAAGACAAACTCGATGCATACCTGTAGATGGGGATCAATTAGATCTTTGCGAAGCTTAGAATACAAAGCGACAACACGCGGACGCATATCGCGGAGATTCAACGTACCATTTAAACCTCACAGGTATACGCAATGCCTATTGCCTTGAAGATGCATACTAAATGCAATAGCATAAGTTGGCAAGAAGTAAGATGTGTATTTACCAATTACCGTTTGGTTTGTACAAGCCAAAAAGCATGTAACAGAAGTGAGTCTCAATTGACGGTGATGCAAGGAAATTTTCGGACGTTTCTTCATTCAAAACATTCTCCCTGTTTCAAATATCTGCTTTTTTCCTTTCGAAAATCGGTAATTATTTTACTTTGTAGGTACTTGAGAAGAAATTACAAATGAATAATTTCCGAATCTAGAAAATATCACCCAAAATTTATCGGACGTCTTACTGGGTAAATGTCGTCAAAATCTCCCAAAATACAAAATATTAAATCTTGCTATTGGTGAACCAGAACACACATTTTTCCACATTCGTCGATCGAAATTCGCAAAATGATACTTAACTTGTGGCAAAATTGCAAGTGCTTTCTTGCCGAAAACGAAAATAAATTTTATTACCGCTCACTCAGCCTATGATTGCTCCGTTGTATTGCAAATATGCTAATGTGGCAAAAGGCCACAAAAATTAATGTTGAGACTAAGCGAACATTGGTTGCGCGGGCGGTGATAACAATTATTATAATCAAGGCTGTGATCTTGATATAAGCACCTGACTCATTAATTACTTACATATGTCAATATGAACTAAGAATTGTATAGTGTAGAAAAGGCAATTCATCCAGTAGACCGGTTTCGTCCTTATTGGGAACTCATCATGTACTGGCCAGAATTTGCCGCGGACAGGGCTCGAACCTGGGCACGTCTGCTTCGGAATCTGGTGCTCTAACCACTGAGCCACCCTGCCGCACACTACACACCATTTTCAGCTATATACTTACTAAGGTAACTTGATGAATATTTTTTTCTTATAGGTGGAGCTCATATGGGATCCATTTAGACCCAAAGTTTCAACTAACCATCCACAGTCTATAATGACTGTGTCTGTTCACATAAAATACACATCAGTACACAGCCTATGAACTGCAGTGCGATCTCTATTTGTCAGGTTTCAGTCGCACACCGATAATGATCAAGGTAGACAATACAATTAAACAATAATTGATTGCTCGGGTGGTGGTAACAATGCTTTAAATCAAGTTTGCGGGCTTGAAGTAAACACCAACCCCATTGTATTTAACCAGTCTACGAACAACATAACAAAACTACCGCCAGCTGCAACGCACTGACGCGTTTCGACCTTCCATGATCATCATCAGAGTACGACGGCAAACTGACTATCGAGGATCAAACCGCATTGAATATATATGGTAATCAAATTTAGATATGCCCGGTTTGATCCTCGATAGTCAGTTTGCCGTCGTACTCTGATGATGATCACGTGGGAGGTCGAAACGCGTCAGCGTTGCAGCTTTGGCAGTAGTTACTGATTATGTTGTTCGTAGACTGGTTAAATACAATGGGGTTGGTGTTTACTTCAAGCCCGCAAACTTGATTTAAAGCAATGATCAAGGTAGTTCGAAACGCATCACTAAGTGCGACTGACGACAGTTCCTCAACTTTAAGAGACTGGTTTACAGAAATAGATTGGCATGTTTTTGAGCTCGAAAACTGTATTTAAATATCTCTTATCGCCATCGCACAAATTATGATTGTAGTGCGTAGCATATATATATATATATATATATATATATATATATATATATATATATATATATATGTTGTGAAATTTTCCAACGTGCTCTGACAATAACCGTGAAGCCTTATAGTTTCACAATTTTTTAGACATGTCGTGCATAAATAAAATTGGCTGATAAATAATTTTGTGTTAGTAGCAAAATATCTTAAATAAAAAATCCAGGAAAAAATATTATGAATAGGCTTGTTTAACAAATAATATTCACCTTGATTGTGAATAAGGACAGCTTTTAATAATAACCAATAAAGGTGTTAAAAAACAATAGTTTTGGATAACGCTTTATTTGTCACAGAGCATATGGGAAAATAAATGAAGATGAGGACAAAAATATGTTGGCTCATTTTGTGCTGACTACTCATAAGTGGAATTGAGAACAGCACGCAGAATTTATAAAATCCTTATAAGTTAGAAACGCAGTTCCGCCTCCAACTAGTGAGCAGTCAAACTGATCAAAACACACGCATCAACAAAATTAGCCTATATTTAATGTTAATTTTTTTACTCCCTTCGTGGTCTATATCACGAAACTTATTGCTGTCTGCATCATGCAGGACATGCAGCGTATGTGCGTTCGACGCACGCATACCTGCATAGGCAAATGCGTGCAGATGTGCGCGCACAGATGCATGAGAATGCGCGTTGCATAGATGCATACATGCTTAAAGATACTCAAATGCATACATGGGTACGATACGTGCGTACATACGTGTATGCATCAAAACTGTCACATGGATAAATGCACGCGCATGTTGCATAAATAAATAAATGCGCACATGCTTCCATGCGTACATGCATACGCGGATGCAATACGTTCGTTCATGCATACATACATACATGCATGCATGCATACATACATACATGCATACATACATACATACATACATACATACATACATACATACATACATACATACATACATACATACATACATACATACATACATACATACATACATACATACATACATACATACATACATACATACATACATACATACATACATACATACATACATACATACATACATACATACATACATACATACATACATACATACATACATACATACATACATACATACATACATACATACATACATACATACATACATACATACATACATACATACATACATACATACATACATACATACATACATACATACATACATACATACATACATCATACATACATACATACATACATACATACATACATACATACATACATACATACATACATACATACATACATACATACATACATACATACATACATACATACATACATACATACATACATACATACACATACATACATACATACATACATACATACATACATACATACATACATACATACATACATACATACATACATACACATACATACATACATACATACATACATACATACATACATACATACATACATACATACATACATACATACATACATACATACATACATACATACATACATACAACATACATACATCACATACATACATACATACATACATACATACATACATACATACATACATACATACATACATACGCATGCATACATACATACATACATACATACATACACACACACATACATACATACATACATACATACATACATACATCACATGCACGCATACGTACATACATACGTACGTACGTACGTACGTATAGGTGTAATAGTATATATATATATATATATATATATATGTTGATGTGTGTGTGTGTGTGTGTATGTGTGAGTGTGTGTGTGTGTTAGCTCATCGCAACAAACAATAGCCGACTAGTTAACTTGTTGATAAAGACTACTAGTTGAGAAAAAAACTGTTAAACTGTTTTTGATGCACCCATTTATTTGCCACCACTAAATAGGTATTTATCATTCTCTTGTTGAAGTTTTATTATGACGATAGCGAAATTAATATAGTATAAATAGTTTTAACTAATCTAAGTACAACATAATAATACAAGAAATAAAAATTGGTCAAATTTAAACTATTCGATGCAGAACAAAGCTATGTGCAGCAGAACAGAATTGTTTTGCGCAGCTTTTAAAGCAAATTGAAAACACAAATATGGAATTAAAACGGCAATGGTAAACAACGATGATCTGCAGAAAACTAAATGCTGTGAGAAGCTATGGATTTGTGCATGTCATCAAAATACAAAAACAACTAAGTAAGCGCGGTCTGGCAAAAACAAAACACTGGTTGAAAATGAACGATCTGAAGATTTGATTAACGCAGTCTGACAGGTACCGTTCGCGTTCTATTAGAATATGCTACGGTTTATAGCGTAATAAACATGTTTTATTTCGCTACATTATGCAGTGCAACTATTTCACAATGAGCATACTTGTAGGAGTAGCATCAAACGCACGTAGAAATCAAAAAATCAATTAGAACATACTGATTTTGCTAGTTCTATTAACTTATACATGGAAGGCGAAAATTTATTGATATTCGTTCGTTTGTTTAGGCGTTCATAAGTGAAGAAATTTCCGCACTAACATTAACTATTTAAAATCAATTATCGCTGATATGTTGGTGTGTTTTATGTATGGTTTGTACAGTCATATAATTTACATAAAAGCAAGTAATAGTGAAAATGTGTTCATATTACTAGGCGTTTCAAATTTCCGACGAAGCAGAAATACTAATAAATCACAAATTGGGAGAATTTATGAGAATAGAATGCGGAATATGCTCTTACCTGTTTCGACTGTAAGCCGTCCATCAAGGCCTATACTGGCACCCTCGAATGGAGCAGTCGCCTTGTATTTCATAAGAGAATTCTTCTCCGAGTCATCCGCGCCCATCTGTGCCCTCCTACGCTTCGACGAGCCTCGTTTGCGTTTTGTAGCAGCCAGCGCATCTTCACTGGTCACTTCAGCGTCAACTGGTTCAACAGCCTCAACGCGCACCAACTTCTCCTTTTGAATGCCTTCTAAGTTGAAAACAAAAACGGAAATTAGGATTTTTTAAATTTTATTATGTGGGTGGCAACAAATCTGACTCGGTTTTATTTCTATTTCTTGTTATGGCTGATTGGTGAATGTGTATGCGTTTGTGTGTCTGTGTGTGTGTGCCTATTTGTATGTAAAGGTTTTTCTCGCCGTATTGCGAAGCCAAGTCTAAGATCTGGTCATTATTGTATTGATGGCTTGAGCGTTATCCATCTGTTCGCATTGTTGGTTGCTACATGTACGAGGTGCTATTTTTCCGAGTGTAGTCATTCGTTTCACCTTCTTGCGAAATTTTGCTTTCTTCACTTGGTATATATATATATATATATATATATATATATATATATATATATATATATATATATTGATCGTTTCTATTTTCACCATTTTTTAAAATGTAAGAACAAAACAACGTACTCCATGGAATAACATTTATTAATAAATCTTATTTCTAACAGTATCTACAGCCATTGTTCTGGATTCGTTAGTATTGCGCAAAACAAAGGCTAGCATAACGAAGAGGGAGATTGGTTACAACAAATGTACAGTGGGATTGGATGAACGAATATACTAACGAATCCAGAACAGAATGGCTGTAGATACTAGTAGAAATAATATTTATTAATAAACGTTATTCCATGGAGTACGTTGTTTTGTTCTTATATCTATATATATATATATATATATATATATATATATATATATATATATATATAATGGGCACACAATAACCATAGCATTAAAAAGCGGTTATGATCCTCCAAGTGCACTATAGTTTCGTCTTCATTGAGCAAGTCGTGAAGGTTGTCCAGGACGACTGCTTGCAGCAAAAGAATTCGCAACAATATTGTTAAGAGCAATCAAATTTATCTAATATGTTCGCGCATTGCTTAACTTTTAAGTTTTTGGCCAGTTTAGCTGATTACCTTTTACGTCAGATGAGGACAGATTAATATCATTTTCGACCTTAATTAATAAACTTTTAATTTTAAACTATTAAACTATAGATGGAACTTATATCATATCTACCAGTGGGCGACATCTTAGTATTGACTTGCAGAGTCCATATTATTTAACGATTTTATGATCCTCTACCACACTAAAATGCATAAACGTAAGAGCTCGCGCCCTTCCCTTCTCCCATATTAATTGACTAAATATATAGTAAGTCCATGGCCAAGTGCCGGATTCTACTGACGAGTATTCCGTAAGCGCGCGATGCTTGCGCCAAAAGCCGTAAAAATTCTTCCGAAGCTTAATCTGGCATAATTTCCTGATTCTGAAAGAACCAATATGAAGACATTTAAGTAACATAATCAAATTTCACCTAATCCCTTGCCAGAAATGACAAAAGGAGGGATGGTGCCAAGCGTCCGTTTTACTGAGAAATCGGACTCCCGTTTGTAAAAATGCCTGTGTCGCTCAAAGTTACAGCGTGATTTTATTTGTATTTCACCTATTTTAAATATCCAGCCAGAAAACTGCACGACCGTTGTTATTCAAAGCTTGAAGTAGGTTTGAAATTTGAAGAGCAACACATTATTTTTTGAAGTACCGTATTTTTTATCGCAAATAAGGAACACCTGCACATAAAGTGCACACTCTATGAACGGCTCTTTTTTTATGCATAAATCGTAACGGCTAATAAGGCGCATTTCGAAAACATTACCAATAAAACCTTTATCGGTAATGAGCAAATTATCATAATTAGTCCTAAAATAATAAAATATCATTATATGTATTGATCATATGCAATTAGAAATAAAACGATACCACAGTTAGGTAGGTAATATTGTTAATTAAAGTAAAGATGGGAAAACGTTAATTGTGATTGGTAGATAAGACAAACGAAATGCTATACTGGAGGTCTTTACCATCAATGCCAATAAAATGGTATATGAAAAAAAACATTACAGCAGAAACGAATAGTACCAGGTAGTCTTTTATCTCAGGCCAGGTTTTTCTTACAAACATAAAGTGCACCGGATTAAAAGGCGCATTGCCGTTATCTAAGGGTAATTAATTTCTTTTAATTTTGCCTTATAGTCTGGAAAAAATACGATAGATATCTTTGTGTAAAAGTAAATCGATGAATTCTGAGACTAGGCTATTGCTCCATCTTCTTTTTAGCGTTACCTTTTTCCAGTAGCTGATCAGCTTTTCGTACAGCCTTTGGTGTGACACTGCCCTCTAGCTCACGTGACGCACTCTGGCGTTCCTCTTGCGTTACCACACGACGCACGTGCACCATACTAGGGCGAATAGCATCTTCACGCCCAATATGCTTTAGCGCTTCCGCGAGACGATTACCTTTGAAAAGACAATTTAAAATTAGGATTATTTGTTTAGATTACCAAATTAAGTAGTATCATAGTTAAATCAATACTGGAAATGTTTCAATAAGAACAACAAACAATTGGTTGTAGTTTAAGTCACATGCATACTGTAACTTATCCACATTTCACTTTTGATTACCTCTCGTAAACACATTCAATTTTACTTGACAAAATCGGTACTAATAATTCGGAAGATGAAAAGATCACGTTCAAGAGTGAGTCTCAGCGCTTCGCTCTGTAAACACACGAAAATGCGGCCCATTTTTAGTCTATATTTCTTGTACTGATTCATTTTAACTTTCTACACCAGCCAAGACCATCAAAAGAAATTCATTTCGCCTCCTCTGATATACTATAAAGCAACACGTTAACATAATTAAATGTTTTGTTTAAACCCTTAGAAAAGAAACCACAGCCATGCCTGCATAGAAGAAGGCATAAATTGCTTAGACACAAGTTGCGTGTTTGTGCAAAGCTGGTTCATCAATTTCAACGTTATTAAATAAGGTAGAAATTGGTACCATTGTGCCATTTTAACTTTTACTGTAATCCAAATGTCTAAGACAATAAATAATGTTATTCAATTTGAAAAGAGTTAAATTATTTTTTTAGATAGAACACCTGGTAGAATAACAAACAGGCTCTAAGACATCTGTTTTGATTCTTCACAAGCCTGTCTAATTTCTTATCGTGGCTGGTGTATAAGAACTATATGTATTAAGTTTCTCTCAAGTTTTTCTTTATTCTATTTTGGAATTTATAATATTTGTTATCAAAGATGAAGAAATTTAACCCAGTAAAAGCATAAATGCTTGGACAAACTCGTGATTGATATCTTTTAAATTTTTATATTAGACGGGGTATTTGTCATATTTATTGAAAACGCCAGATTTCGGGCTTTTAGGCGTAAAAGCAGAATCCAAATAATGAAGATATGGAGTAGGTAATTTGGACAATAATACATGACGAGGCATAGGACGACATAAGGACGGAGAGCAGCAATTATTGTCATTTTATGACTTATATAGACATACATCACGTATCAAGCAGGTTGGCAAATAACCGAAATCTGTATGTCGTCACTTAGGCTACATAAATAGACGGCCGTTCTCTATAGTGTATCTATTGAATCAATATACATACGAAAAAAGATGGTATCGTCCAATAGTCCCACATTTCGTGTCGAAGTATATTCTGACTTAAGGACAGTGCCGGCTCCAATGGATAAGCATGAAAGGCTTGTAGTTTGTTGATTCTGACATTGTCATATCCTACTGGTCCACTTTCTACACAATTCTTAATCGGTATGCAATACTTAATACACAACTGTATATTTATTAGTTCTCGGCAATCAACAATATATAAACAATATATGTTTCGTTAAATGATGTCATGATTACCCCGAAAATGTGCACGCATTCTTCCTGGATAAGCCAATTCTTCACTTATTTTTATTTAGAGGTATTTCATGCTAAATGCAGCACCGTCCTAACCAGTCTTATTCGCGTGCATTTTTATCTATCCAGTATTTATAACTGTCGCAGATTTAAATTTAAATCGCTACCTTCATTCTTGCATACTTGGTGGCAGATATTTTATGATGAGGTAGGCAAAAGGCGGCGTTTCCAAACCTTTTTAAATTCATAAAAATATAAAAAACAAGAAAACATATAAATAAACATCTATTATATATATATATATATATATATATATATATATATATATATATATATATATATATATAGTATATAGAAAATGAGATTGGTGCTCAAATTGAGATCTCAACCTTGGATTTCTAAATACTTGGTAGCACAACTCGCGTAAGCGACGAGTCGGTTAATTAGTATAAATTCTTGATTAAATACTTCCTCTCCAGGTCGCGTGTTGTCTGTCCTATAGTGACCAAGTGGAGGTAGCTAGTTAGAACTTTAAGCCTAAAGGTATGCCATATAAGCTCCACCAGATGGAAGGGCTAAACAAAACGTGAGCTATAATAAAACTGAAAATTGGGTGTAGCGTGTGGCTCAGTGTTTGGTCACAAGCTCTGAAGGAGACATGCCAAGTTTAGGGCGCTGTTCGCGTAAATTTCTCGACAAAATCCGTTTTCTGGATGAATCTCCTTTACTACATTACAAAATGCTTAGATTACACCGATAAATATACAGATATGTAACCCTGGCCTACAGTAATGCCGCTTTTAGTTAATTATTTAGAGTTACATTATATTGACTATAGTACTGCTTCGACGAGTTTTATTATTGTACATGTAGATTTATCGAACGGTTATAATTATCTTTAACTTGATTTAGTTATGGTACTGTTATAGTTAGAAATTGGTTGGCACAACTGATAAATCATGTTATAGATAGAAAAGTAACTTCCGGAAACCTGTAGTTACGGAACGAGTTGTCATGATCTGATATAAATTTTTAGTCATACACATTGGCCTTGATCGAGCTAATTATTAATGCTTTATGGCTATCATTAACTGGACATCATGAACATTAATTTCTATGTTAGTTGATGCTTACAAAGCTTAATCCATTATGCTTCATGTTAGTAAATTAAATCACGTGCTTATTGATACTTCTTGTCCCACTCTCTTGACATTAATCGTGCTTGTTCTTATTTATTATTTACATTGTAGAAATTTTATTGCTAGTTAATAAACTTCTGCATTCATGCTTTTGTTTTCTTCACTAAATGAACATGGATTGGTTGTACTAGTGCAACACCTATACGAGAGAAGGCTTGTAAAAAATATATATAATGGAATCAGTGGTTATTTAAAGTATGCAACCTTAATGTAAATAAGCATATCGTTTGAAAGCACTTTTTTGGATACAGGGATTTAATAAATTAACTGAGCAATTTTTATACGTCCACTGGCGTCAATTATACTCCGGATGATTCTAGGCCGATTACGGGACCCCTAAATTAACAATAAATAGAATCCACGACGAAACTGTAAATATGTTCAGTCCAGCTGGATATTTCGCTAAAAAACCTCGTTTAAACTTACTTATATCAAGGTTGCGATTTTTATATAAACATCAATACTAGTATATGTATATGAACAGATATTTGTTCGAAAAAAACTATGCATGGTATAATGTAGTAAAGGCAATTTATCAGTAGACCGGTTTCATCGTTATTGGGAACTTTTAAAGTATTATCCGCGGCCAAATTCTCGACACTACTCCCAATAAGGGTGAAAACGGTCTACTGGATGAATTGCCTTGTCACCATTATATGTCTAGTTTATACCGAAGACTGCATTTATATAATGGGATTGGTGTTTATCTCAAGATCCAAAACTTGATATATATATATATATATATATATATATATATATATATATATATATATATATTTCAGTCAAGCGTGTGTACACATTCAGTAACATGCGCACATGATGCACAGTTATCTATTCAAAAGTCCGTAACGATTAAGAAACGTTGCAATAATTATAAATGAAGCCGTTTAAGCGAAATTTAATACTTTACTTAATCATTTTCAAATTTCTTGGTACGATGAGCTTACCGTTGACATAACTGTCCAGAACTGGATATCAAAATATTCTGATTGAAGATGAGGACAGTGGACTTTGGAACAAGGAAATGTAATTAAACAAACATCAATTATAGACCTATATTCTCGCATGCATACATACATTCATACAAACCAATATACAAACACAATCAATGACTCTCATGCATAAATTAATGCTAAAATTCATACACCAATACATTATTAAATAAGTTAAAAATATTAAATTAAATATAATTAACATAATTGAACGCATACCAAGCGCTGATTCTGTAGGAGAAACTCCGTCTTTCCTCGATGCATTTGCCCATCTTGTTATCATTGTTCGTGCACGCTCTACCTCAATGAATGACATGAGCACTCCTGGATCCACAGGTTCACGCTTTAGATTTTCAATGTCTGCGTCACTCCAGCCAAGTGCAGCAGCCAGTTTTGGCCAGTCAACACCAATGTGCTCAGCAACATAGAGATGATCCAATTCTGAAATCGCCATGTCAGCTGATTGAAACGCAATGTAAAATATTAATTTATTAATGATGTTTCATGCTACTTATAGTAGAAACATATTAATATTATAAATATTAAATCTTTGAACGAGGTAACCAGTTTTGCTATTAATGACCTTTATCCAAAAATAATGATTGTCTTATTTTCAGTTACATCTGCTAATATTTGATGCTTTTATACTAAATCTAATGAAGATTGCAAGTTGGCGTACCTAAAGTAAACAACAATCTAATAGTATATATATAATATTCATACAAAGCCTGTAAAGAGAACCACCACTATGGTTGTTTAGTCTGTACCTGATACAAACTCTGCGGTTCCTAAATAGATAAATTGTACCAAAACTATAGTCGTCCAGTTGGTACATGGTACCAAAACAATCGATTTCAAGATATGCTAAATGTCACTAAAATTGATAATTACAATCATTTCTGAGCACCTGTTGCTCCAGCAAATCCATTACGCAGTAATCCTGACACCATTCAATTCAATATATTACAATTAAATACTGTTTGTGGCGGAGAGGATTCAAATAAAATTTGCTCAAATATGAATCAACTGATGCCATGAAAAGAAAAGTTGTAATTACTCTGAATAGAATTTCGCGACTAAAATATAACATAATAAGGCAAATACGTAACATATTAAATTTCAACCTTAAATTAAATTTTTCATAATTATTTCTTTCCTTCTTAGACTAATGGATGTAGTGCACTTGTACCGGAATGTCGATTCGACAGCATTTATCGCTCAGACAGGTATGAATTTATTTTAAATTATGCTCCATAAAGGTATAATCACTAAACCCATATTTAAACCCTCATACAGCAACGTCGAATTAAGATCAGTTACACCTAGTAAGGATGGAGTTACTGGTTTGCACGACTTGTTTAAAGTTTGATTGCGCTTATCTCAAGTTTATAAGCATGGTTAATTTAAAAAAATAAACTATTTAACTGTCTGCATTAAGATTATACAATGTTTTGCACTGAATTTACATTTCTTGTATTATAAGCAGCGGCTTATGAAGAAACCCGAATTATCCACTGAAAAGAGTAACTTGGATCAATCCTATGTTAGTCAGAACATAGATCAGTCAATTTACACTGATTGTTTGCCGTGAGAAAATATGCATATAAATATCGACAGAGAATTAGAAAAAAACATAAAAACGTGCGTACATTCCGAGGCTCGCTTGTCATAACCAGGCATAACAATCTCCAGCACTGTGACCGGTCGAGGAGTATATTCTTCTGGATAAGGAGCATCCTCTGAAGTAGGTCGCGTTTGGCTACAAAATGCAATCTTGCCGACACCCAAAGGCAGATTAGAACCAATACGTGGCTCCTTACTACGCACAGGAAAGGTCACGCGGTTGGTTTGCAGTGCTCTGACTGGAAGATATAATTGATTCTCCGCCTGCGTTATCGGCGTTATGTTGCCAGTTGTTTCGATCCAGTAGGGACGACCATCAAGAACCTTGAAAAAATGTCGAATAAACAAAAATTCAAAACAGAAAATGATCAAAATAGTTCAAAAGCATACCACAACTTCTGATCAGTACTAGTGGTATATCACTGGTTCCGATAATACAATTCCTCTGATAGGATTAGACTGTTGACATTACGGAATTCGTATTTGAAAACGAACGCAGAATAACAAGTTTCAGGAAAGAAGTTGCGTGTTAAAAAAAGGATGAGTCATGGTTGACATTAAATTGATGGGCGGATGTGCATGATAAATTTATATTATTTTTCCAACCGCCCGACTGGATTAAAGCAACAAGTTTAACAGTTTTACAATTTAAGCTAAGGCAGAAGTTAACAGATGGTTTTCAAACTCTACGACTCTTTGGATCGTCACACGATAGACTATCGGCAGCCCGAAAAGGCAAAAAAGCTGACGATCATAGAATGAAATATTGCTCGAACCGTCAACATCTGTAGTTTAAGCCCCATTTTCCACCTATAAATATAGACGGCACGATTATATCTGCCGCGTACATTCAGTAGCCGAATACATTCAATGGATGCATTTTGGATTGACATGCTGAAAGCAGAAGCTTTCGTGGATGATGATGCTGTGTATGTTTATAATAAAGCAGAACTGAAAGTTCGCACACATGTAAGATAGTAAATTGACCCTTAAACCTTAATACAGTTAAGATTCCGTTCGGCAAGCAAGACGCTGTCCTCGGATATGTTGCTTTAGTATATGGCTTTTTCCTAAGCCACCTGATGAAGATAAAGTACAGAAATTCTTCTTATAAAAAACATAAAAACAGAAACAACTAGTCCTGGGCATAATCAACTTTTCCCTTCGTAACTGTCCAATGACGCAGTGATGACGTACATTCTGTCACAGCTAAATAATTGTAATAAACTATTTAGATGACTACCAGGGACCCAATAAATCTTCGACGAAATCAAGCGAAATCTGGCGGAGTCACCTGTTAAGGCAATTAAAAAGTGTCAAGTTTAAATTTTAACGGCGCCTCGATTGGGTGAGTCGGCGCAAATCTTCCGGCGATGGTCCGTCGGCGCAGTACGCCATGTGAGCAGCTGTCTGAGTACTGGCTAACTCTCCACCATTTAAACGAAAACCAAAATATAGAGGCGGACACTTTTATTCGCAGTAATACGGTACTAGCAACTTCAATGTTGCGAACTGCGAATCAAAGTTGGCTGACAAAATATGTAAGCGCTTGTTGAAACGATTGCAGTACGGATATTACGTGCCTAGGCAATACCGATTGTTCGCCTATCAAGACGGTATGCCAGTTTGCAAATATGATGACAAACGCAGGGGTAAGTATAAGAAAGTTTACGAACTGAGTCTGAGTTTGCCATTCGACTTTCAGTCGTACAACAGGTTTTAGGAAGTTGCATCAATGATAAATTTGGATAGGCAGGTAGATAAATATTCCACAGCACTTTCGGCAATGTGTAAGCCGTCATAAATGCAAACTGCAATAGGGCGAGAAGATTAAATTGTTGATATTCATTTCGACACGGAAGAACATTCTACTATGCATCTATTCGTTAGGGCGCAAAACGGAGGCTAGACATGGTGTGAAGTACAAGCATACTATGGTATACATATTTGCCAAATTGACAGAATTAATGAAATTATCAAATACCAAAGTAGCTGAATGCAATCGGAGACAGGGAGACGATACAGATCGGAGATCGAAGTTTTTCTATGTTGTTCGACGACTGGTACAGTGGGATTGGTGTTTACTTCAAGCTCGCAAACTTGATTTAAAGAATCGTTACCACCACTCGCGCAATCAATTATTGTTAAATTGTATTGCCTATATATGTATATGTGGCGAAAGCTGCAAACAATTAATGTTCGTGTCTACATAGAAATTGTGCAGCCGAAATTTATAGTTAAGAACAATGTATGCGAGACTGCTAGAGGTTAGAGCCGCATATCTAACTTTGATTTCCATATATATTCAATGCGGTTTCATCTTCGATAGTCAGTTTGCCGTCGTACTCTGATGATGATCATGGAAGGACTGAACGCATGAGTGCGTTGCCGCTGGCGGTAGTTTTTGTTATGTTTGTCGACGACTGGTTAAATACAATGAGATTGGTGTTTACTTCAAGCTCGCAAGCTTAATTTAAAGAATTGGTACCACCACCCGCGCAATCAATTATTGTTAAATTGTATTACTTACGAAATTCCGTAAACAGTAAGCATATTTGATGCGGAGAAAATATGACATTCATACAACTAACAGAAAGTATACCTACAGTTACATTTGAGAAGTTGAGTGAAGTGAACGTTTCAACGACACATAAAAAGAATATTGTTGCAGAGGCAAAGTATTTAAATTATACACTAACAAACGTCGTCTTAAGAAAATAGAAGACGAGACAGAAAAAGTGTAAGGCCACCACATGTTAAAAATAGATTTCAGCATATGATGTTATTTTACAGCCGCAAAGTTCCATTGAATATGAAAATATTGGTTCCATACTCAACTCCGAATCCACAAGATGAAGATCAGGTAGTAATTTACAAAATAAAATCGGACGTATGGTCTCAAAACGAGATATCTGCCTCCAACATGAAATAGTATGGGTAAACTAAAATTTACCTCTAAATTAAACCAAACAGAAACGTATATACTTATTTATCAACTTCTGATTAATCGAAGCCTTAATAGCAATCCATACACATCTGATAACAATTTATCTATAAATTACATTTAAGTTATTCTTTACGTTACTTTTAAACAGAAAGTGATGGAAATAAATCTGTGAACGAGACCTAACGCGTAGGAAGTTCTACTTTTTTTACTACTGAACCATCAGAAATACTTTTTATGGCATGTGTATGGCATATTGAATTCAAATTCATAAACTTTGTTGAAACAGTAACTCACAGATTTATCATTAGGCATAACAACTGTTTACGAACTATAGTTTAATTATGTATTTGATATTGCGTACCTGGTGAAAAAAATAGACCAAATTGGACTTGAAGGTTGTGTCAAAATCAGCATGAACCAAAAGTATAATCCCATGTGCACATAACTTTCATGCTTACTGGTGACTCATCAGAAGGAGCTGGCACTACGCTCCCGTTGTCCTGCATATTTCGTGAATTCCATGCGTAATGCCGACTCCTATTGATGAATAGCTCTGGCGTATGATCAACCTATATACATCAGAGTATACCTTTTGTTCATGCTGACTATGTTATACTTCTTGGTCTGTTTTAAAATATCGCTACCTTGTAATCCTTACGTAATGCATAAATGAACTTATTAGCTCTCAGCAACAAAGAATGCACAATTATAGTTTAATTTAATTTCATTTTTAAGCTACGTCAAATGCACACTCTTACATGCATGTTTATATTGATACATTTGGTATATATATATATATGATTGTTTTTCAGATTTCTGTTTTTCAGAATTTATTTTTAAATTGGAACAAGCGGACTATTATCCATAATAGTTTACCGAAAAGTTAATTATTTAATACAAATTACCTTTATTTAACGTTGTCTCTATGCACGAATATATATCGATCAATAACGTCACAAATAAGTTAACTGATGCTCGCTACCAAATATCTTTACCTAATATGAACGACTGTCACAACAGGTTACTTTTTTAAAACTCGTCCTGACTACCGGAGAAATACAGCTTTCATGATAATCAGTGACCATTTCTTAACGGTTTCTAAAAGCGATTAGTAAAATTTAGTTGAATGATGTACAAAATCATATCATTAGGCATACATTTATAATAGAGAAGGTATGTACAACACAGTGAGAGCTATTTTCTTCTCGCTGCAAATAGTCAAAACAAGGTCGATTAAAAACCTGACCCATTAAGTACATATATATGTCAGTATACACAAAGTAGTGTATTGTATGAAAAAGATAATTCATCTAGAAGGCCGATATCGTCTTTATTGGGAACTCATTACGTACTGGCCAGAATTTTTCGCGGACAGGGCTCGAACCTGGCCACGCATGCTTCCGAATCTGGTGCTCTAACCACTGAGCCATCCTGCCGCAGTACGTGATGAGTTCCCAAAAAGAACTAAACCGGTCAATTGAATGAATTTCATTTTCTACACTATACAATTCTTAGTTTATACTGACAAATGAATGTACTTAATGGGTCAGTTGTTTATATCAAGATCGCAACCTTGATTATAGCAATATTTGTCACTGTCCGCGCAGCCAATGTTCGCTTAATTATATAAAGGTTGATTACGTTAGGCTAAAACAATAGATAAAACAATAAACAGGAATCTGAAAGAGCATATGCTGGGTCACCACCACAGACACACGCGTACACACACGCAAACACAGACAACTCAACGGTTAATATTCAAATCTTGTACGAACAACTTGATTTTATTTGGATTTGGATTAAGGAAACTACGTGCAAAAATTTTATTTATGTGCAAATATTTTTGGTTTTTTGGTTAGAAAAAAATCGGCAAATCCACATGATTTGAGTTTGAGTTTTAAAGTCAACGTTTTTCATCTATTGCGGAAACGTTCACCGACATACCAGCTGTATCTAGACTTAAATTCTCTTAAATTCACTTTGTTAGTAACCGGCCAGTTTAGCCACGACTGCGTTTAATATATCCGCTTTATAATAAATGTATGTTCAAATACAAAATTTGTTTCTCAATTTCAACTTTAAAACGCTTTAAAATTGACTAAACTAAAATTTTCAAATGGAAAAGTATACATTTAAAAACTGGATAATTTAGCCTATTTTGCCTGATTTATAAAGTGACATATTTTTCGTAACTGAAAGGAACAAAATACAGCCTGACTAGTCATCAAATAGAGCAAGTGTGTTACAAACCTCAACAGTTGGGCCTTGAGCAAGCAATTGAAAGTGTTCACGACATTCTAAAGTTTTGTCTTCAGTGTCATCCGTCAGACAGAGACAGCGTAACTGGGCGTGTTCTCTAGACAGCAGCTGGTCTCTGGAAGATGTTCCAACGCCGCCGTTGATATTTTCCGTAATTGTTGAACGCATTGCTGGTGGCAACTGAGCGACGCCGTCAGGCACATGTGGAGCTGTTGGCATCGATTCAATTGCAGCCACAGCCGCCTTTGCCGCCTCGCGTGCCTCCATCAGCAAAGGTGCATTCGCGTCGCTTCTAGCGGCTGAAGGTGGTCGTGCGAAAACCACAAATCTGCCCATATAGGGCGGTGTTAGGCTCTCTCTGTAGACTCGTCCAGAGATATCGGTTATATCGCTCACAGACTCCAAACTTTCAACTAGCCACAATCTGGCATGTAAAATATTTTAAAATTTCAGAAATCACCGAATTATTATAGAGTTTTTATAAATATTTGTAATCTTTTCATGAATCCAACTTAAATATGCTCGCAAAAAATTAAGAAAACAATATTCTGTATACAGTATCACAACTGTGATAATTAAACAAAATATTATAACTTAAAAGTCAATAATTTGTTTCAGCATATGAAATTATGATCATAAGTAAATTAACACATGTTGAAAATCATAACGTGTTTTTAAGCGTGGAAGATGACACATTATGTTCAAATCAAGTTTGTTGAACCACAATAATCACTAACTCAAATCATGATATAACAAAACATTAAATTCTCGTAAATAGCAGAAGTTTGACCACAATTGTTTTATTGATAAGGAAGTCCGTTTATAAAAAGCCTCTCACACATACAAACTTTCATATATATATATATATATATATATATATATATATATATATATATATATATATTCTTTATAATGTCCATGACTTTTAATATTACACAATATATTTCCTAATAAGGAAAGAATTTCAGCAATGTGCTTTTTCTTCCTACTTATAAATATACTGTAATATATATATATATATATATATATATATATATATATATATATATATATATATATATACATTGATTTGATATCTAATCGCGGAATTGTGCTTATATATATTCTATCAGCATAATTTAAAAATTGCGTTAGCTAGCAAATTTAATTAAACTATTAGATCGGTTTCGTCCTTATTGGGAAATTTCAAGTATTTCATCACGAGTGTCTCAATGAATAGAGTCTCCGTCTCCGAAGCAAATATGTCCTAGTTAGAGCCCCGCTTGTGGCGAATTGTGGACTTTATTTGAATTGTTCCTAATGCAGATCAAACCAGTACACTGGATGAATTGTATTATCTTCCTGATGCAGTGGTTAATTTACACCGACAATATAAATTTCTTGAAGGAATTTCGTTGTTGCGATACTGAATTAATTGAAATTACCTGATCTGCGTTTTGACTAACGCAGCTTTCATTGTTCCAGTAATTTTCTTTTTTCATAATATTTCGATCTACATTACCGTAGATCTTCATCAGATGCATTTCACGAAACAAATGAAGCTTCATTTGTTTCGTGAAATGCATCTGATGAAGATCTACGGTAATGTAGATCGAAATATTATGAAAAAAGAAAATTACTGGAACAATGAAAGCTGCGTTAGTCAAAACGCAGATCAGGTAATTTCAATATAAATTTCTGCAAGGATGTACACTTTTGAAAGTTTTGTATCTCATTCCTGAAGGTTATATCGGTGAAGAGTATATTCTATTCTTCTTTGGCAAGTAAAGAATAATTAACTATTTCCGAAAATTTCATATAAAATGTGAACAATATTACACACAATGTTCTAACATTGTTTAAATAACAAAAATATGAGAATGACCATAATTTTAATCAATTAAAGGCGCTACTTTTTACCGGATCAGAACATCAAAATAATTTATCTTAAAATAAATACGAGGAAGTTTTGTGCTGATACATTGAATAATTTATAAAACATCATCTATCGAAATCTTTAGGCATTGCAGTGGTTTGAAAATACGAAAAGATTACCACAATGAGTATTCTTCACCAAACACTGTCAGATTAGGTATATTTTCGGGGAAAAATTTTAAATCCCCTGGTTACGTTGATTAATTTTTATACAAAATATATATATATCACAGTTGCCATAGAAACAAAGTCAAGAGTATTGAATCTTAACTAAGCTAGTAAAACTGGCGGTCTTTGTAGTAGATGAATACATATTTTTTTAAATATTCCGCCAACAAAATATGTTAATGTTTCATTTTCAAAGGAAGTCATGACATGAAGAACCGAATCGCCAGAGCTGTAATTTGGATCTTTAGCTCAATAAACAACAAGAAGTTTTGCATAAACCAAATATGAATTAGTAAGCTATGCATGCGAATGTGTGATCGCTAATTGATGTATGCTTATGTCATTAAATGAAAGTTTCGCGCAATTCCTGATGTATGTGATTGTTGACAACCCTTATAACATATTAACAGATAATGTGGTTTCATTCAGTCAAAAATTTTATTACTTTCCCATATTAATACCTTAATATTTTAGTCAAGGGAAGGAGTAACGGAAAACGGGCCTCAAATACGCCGTGTTACAGTTAAATTTTTTCAATAAAAATGTATGAATTATGTAACCAAATATCCACCAAATCCTGTTATTTTTAAATTAAATAACTAAGTTTATATGTAACCACGATAAATAAAATATGATAATGTAGCAAGCGCAAACCTGGCAGAAACGGTTGTGGTGAAAGATATGCAGTTGTTGTGCTTCGACATCGGGGTAGAGCCTGTTATATCCTCCCAGCTCGCAGGCGAGGTACCCCCAGTTATACTGCACAGTAGTCGCAAATTCTTGTGTCCACTAAATCCACCATGACCAGACGAAGATTTTGAACCACTCTCGGATGGTCGTTGCGGTAGTGGAATGGTCAAAGTGATAGGCTTGTGGAATTTGCGACGTCTTGGCTCAATGCTAACAATCGGTGAGCAGATAAGTCGGTTGCCACAAAGTCGCCAGATTATATCTTGAGGAATTGTTTGAGCCTAAAGCATAATTTATATACCAGTGGCATAATTAAATAAAAATTATTATGAAACTGATTATAATCTTTGGTACATATTTATAATTGACATTTGTAGACAGTACGAACTTAGAGAAAAGATTATTTTAATGAAGTTTTCTTTAATCTTAAAAGCAGGTCGCATTCACGCTTATTGTTTGATGGCTTCAACAAAGCTCAGAAGAACATTAATTTGACGTCAAACATGATAAAGACGATTTTATATCATTCTCCGATGTGCTAATTAACAAAGATATTCATGGTGATGTGAGGTCTTTTAATAAATATATTCCGCAATGAGTATCGAAATATTTGGAGATAAAAAGTGGCCAGCGAGCTAATATACTTTTTCTAGCAGGAGCAGGTAACTAGGCAAAAGACTGTCGTATAAAATATTCTTTGTTTTGTATTCCTGTTTTTGAATTCTTTGTTTTTGCATATGTTATTGATCAGCGGACTTAGGTCGATCCACCAGACGATTAATAACTTGAGTGAAAGCACATTTCAAAGTAAAATCAAGTGTCAAATAAAATTGTGTATATATACGTTCGCAACTGCTTAGCATATTGTAGAAACCTCGCACGTGTGTTAACATTAAATTGCCCTTTAGTTGCTTCATTATTGAAGTAACATAAGTTAGCAACCTGTTTTATTCTAGCAAAAAAGTCACGCTCAGGTACTGAACGTCAACCGAAGAGGGTGCATGGAAATGATTGAATTTGTCTTTATTTCACATCCCATCCTCGTTTAAATAATTAGGTGTTTTCGCCTCTTGAAAATATTACAATATGTTTATTTCTTAGTACCCTTTCCATGTGTAAAAATAAAAGAAATTTTATCAGATACAAGAACAGTTTCTTTCTCATATTCTTATCAAGTATATATAAATGAACATTCTTCTTTATATAAATTGAAAGGCTAAACAAAATAGAAAAATTTAAATATGGAGAGTCTGAAAAAAGGGAACAACCAATCAATGGCGTGCATCACCTCAAGTTCAAACTCAATGCCTGAACATACTACTTTCGCTTGAATAAATCCGATTTCAATTTGTTTATCTATAAAGATTCGTATGCCTTCTATTTTTGCATTTACTAATTATCCGAGCTGCTACGTCTGGAGAACAAAAGTGAGAGGTTTCAACGATGTGTTGCACAAATTCAGACGTGTATTCACCATTTGATTTAAAACAGGCGTTTAATTTTCAATGTTCTCTCATTCGATATATTAACCGTCTGCTCGATCGTTGATACCCCGCACGTGTGTTCTCCAGACCTAGCATTTTAGATAATTGCAAAATGCAATAATAGAAGGCAGTTAGCCACATACGAATCTTTATGATTAAACAAATTGCAGTCCGATTTATGCAAGCAGAAGAAGCATGTTCAGGTATTGAGCTTGAACTGGAACGGATGCATGCAATCGATTGGCTTTTCCCATATTTCACAACCTCGTCATGTTTACACTTTTCTATTTTGTTTTGCCTTTAAATTTATATTTAAAGCGATGTCTATTTGGAGATACTTGAAAAGAATATGAGAAACGTTTCTTGTATCTGATAAAATTTATCTTTATTTTTACACGTGGAAAGGGTAATATGAATTTTATTAAGGCTTGCATTCCAGAAGAATATGCTTATTTGTAAATAAATTAGAAGAAACGGTACTACAGTAAACATTTATCACAGTTTTTCTATTTGAAGTGTCTCTAGTGGCAAGCAACAGCATAGTGGTGTTTATGTTTTCTGGATCCACAAACTAGAAAAAAAGAACATTACTTTTATCTTTCAGTTTAAAATATACTTTGTAAAGATGGATGTATTACTCAATACGCCAGAAATGCTTTATAAAAATGAAATTTAAAACGTTTGCTGAAATTGCTCAACTTGCATAACTGGGTATGAATTTGATTTGTAAGGAAATATTACCTGTAAGGCAACACGAATCTTCTTCTGTAATGAACCCTGCGGGAAGACGGCCTGAACTTGTGGAACTACAGTAGAACTGATAACGCCGCCGTCCGGACCGATCAAAGCAACTTCTTGACGGAATCGCGAAATGAGCGCAAAGTATTGCGGGAAGTCAAGTGTCAAAATTCGATGAATGCGTTTTTCGCGAAGCTGACACATTGGCTCAATATTTTCTTTACAAATTAAAAACAAAAGAAAACGAAACCACATCAATTAATAAACATGTATGTACACAACATTGGAAGTCTACCGAATTGTATCAACACTTGAGTATGAATTTATATTTTATAAAATTTCTTGTGTTTTTAAAAACTTATTCGCAAATTACCTGATCTGCGCTTTCACTAAGGCAGTAATGATTCGAGTTTTCTTCTATCAATATATTTCGGCTGCCGTTTTCTGCTGCGGGCTATCATTCAAGAATGTCTCTGAACTAGAGCGACATTCGGAAACATTATTCTTTGTCAATGAAGCTAGGTTGGTAGCAAATGAACCCAAAAACAGTTGTGATGACTGCACCAAGCTCTCCAATAACTGTTCTAGGCTTTTATATTGTTGTGGTAAACCATTTTTCTTGCATCACCCATCTCATTTTAGCACAACGCATAGCGACGTTTGTCGTGTATCAACAAATTTTGCTGAGCTTAATTTCTTTGAAGATATTTTTGTAGCCATTGGTGGCTACTATCATGTTTCATAAAAACTAGCTAATGAAGCAAGCGGGATATTTCCTCTGGCCATATCATCTATACTTCAGACTAACCTTCGACTAGATAGCTGCGTGTCACGTGTGTGCGAGTGTGTGTGTTCATTTCCGTAACTGTTATGTTCATCTAGCTAAGTGAGACTAGAGTGGCTGAATAAGAATTTACCATTTTCATGCGTTAGACTATTTGTTTTATACACTCCATGCGGGATGACGTAACTGAGGTTGCGCTCACATTTTCGGGTGCAGGGAGACCAATAAATAGGAAACACTCGTCATTACCACATAACATTGAAAGTTATAAAATTAGAAATCCTAATGACCAATGCACGTGTTGAACTTCAATTCAAGCCACTCAGGTTGTACTCAGGATGGACATGTTTAATAGCAGTTATTTTCATATGACTAAAAAGGCGCACAACAAGAAAATTATTTTTAGGTTTTCGTGGCAGCTGCTACAACCATTCTTTAATTTAAAAAAATCATTTCCATATTTATTTTGAAACAAAACTGAATTCGGGTACAATATTGCAAAATATTTAATCAATAATATTTTAGGATGTAGCAATATACGTATATTGTTTTTTAAACTGATTTTCAGCACTAACTTTATTACCCATTGCTTTTCAAAATTGACTACATAAAGTACAATATATTGCGGTCTGGTTCAGTTTTGGCTGAAAGAAAATGAATTTTTAAACTGTATTTCGAATGACTACCTTATAATAAATTTACGCTTCAATACAAAATTTATTTATCAGTTCAAATTATAAACTTTAAACACTTTCTATGATCGCGAAAGCAGTTTCAGAAGGCCAAATCGAAAAAAATTTAGACAATGGTTTAAGTATATATGCATTCCAATATATATTTATGGTGATTCCTTAAAAAGTCTAGAATGTGGGTGTTACCAGAAATCCACCGAAACGACTGATAGTTTCCTAATTTAAATCTATATTGATGGAAATCAAGGTTACGAGCGACAGCTGACTACACAAATTTAAAGTGAATATGCATGCAGCCCCATAGTCCAAGCAATTAAAACTATATTCTTGACACAATTATCCGTATATGGCATGTCAAGCAAAATCTCAAATAAACGAATTTTGAATGTTCTTGAAGTTGCATTAAAAATGCATGAATATGGCATTATGGAAACAACAAAAAATGTCCTTCGCTCGACTTGCACCAGCATTCTTATCTATGGCATTGAAGTAGGTGAATACCATTTATCTTTATATACATTGTTTCTTCTGTGAAACTATGACTGTGAAGTAGCAAATCCTACCAGTGTGAAATATTAAATATCACTTTCCACAACTGACAGTTTCTTTTATATCATTAGAGATCTGGGTATCTGTTTGGGCCTTCCTGTTCAATGTGACTCAAACCAGCGTTAAAATGAGGCTAAATCACACAAAAACATTGTGGAATTACAAATCCAGTAATTTTGTAGGTGTGTATTGGCAGCATACTAAGTGATCGTTCAAAGAAGCAAATCGATTGAAAATAACCAGCATTCATACAATTAAAAACCAATCCATCTGTTAGAACGTGATTTCGTTCTTATTGTAAAATCAAAGATGGGGATAAGAATCGAACCATTAAAAAGCCGGAATACAGCCATTTCATTCATGAAATCGGCACAAGAATGTTTGGCATTATTTTCAATTGACAAATATATAAATATTTGAGTCTGCTTTATTGATATTTAGATGAAACTTCCATAATGCCATAAAAAAGCCGTATGCGCGTGAGCCAGAAAGCCGTAGTTTTTTAAATTACTCGTCGTCCCAGCTACTGCAAAATTAAACAAAAAATGTCTAGTATTTGGATTTATTTTACTTCCCCATGCAGCATTTATGTCACGTGTGTAATTAAATGTGCTGCTTTAATTTATATATATATATATATATATATATATATATATATATATGTCTGCAGAAAAACAAATGACATATGACAGAACACAAGATTTATCTCACTGAGTGGGTTCCATCATTATTCGACACGTAACTTAAGTTACTTAAATGGGCGGAAATTGGATATGAACTGAGAACATTTAGTTCCAGATTCGTAAAAATAATCCACCACGCGATCGGAAATCACGCACTCGCTTCGCATATATATATATATATATATATATATATATATATATATATATATATATATATATATAATTTTATCTCTTCGTCATAATTTAATTCAATACTTGTTCCAAAAACGAAAAGTGCCTGTCTTACACTGAAAGATCGGAGACGGGAGGTTGGTGTATTAGGTGGAAAGTTATACTTACACGATTCCCATATGAAAAAAGCTGACAAAAACAAAGGCTGGTATATGAGTCAAAACTGCATACAATGCGTTGCTTTGATGGCGTAGCAGATGCGAGACATGACTCTGAACTAAATTCTAACCGCCACCGATGAGTGCCAAATAAGTAAAAATCTAGTATGCCAGATTAAATACATTCGATAGCTTATTCTTCGCTTAGTTTAAAACGAGAATGTTTAAATACTGCCACTTTAATTTATTATATATATATATATATATATATATATATATATATATATATATATATATATATATATATATATATATATATGCAGGACTTATTTTGGGTCAATAAAACACAAATAGGAAAATACGATAAAGTTCTGTTTTGTAAAACGGTTCGACCACACTAGTCCATTTAATTTTACGATTGTAAAAAGCGATAAAGCGGTGATGTATTTACCCCGTTATTTTAATATTTTCGATAACGATTCATATTAAGGTAAATAGCATTAGAAAGCCATTCCAAATTGTCCAGATAGGCTCATCAGATAGGTAATTTTACCTCAAAGCATTAAGCAAAATATGGAGTGATTACTGATATGCTAGATATTATTGTAATAGACTGAAGAAACAGAGTTGGCTCCTAAAAAATATCAAAATTACTGTCTACATTCATTCAAGTGAATTAAATTTTATTTACAGAGCCACTTATAAATAAAATTTCTGGTTGAACATACGAATAGTATTTGTATACTTCTCCCACGAACCTTTATCTAATATAAGAGAAAACGAGTTTAAGTCAAATATAAAGAAATAATTCTAATAAAATTTTGCGTAAATTTAATATGTGCCGAATCAATCATATTTATTTTTCAATTGGATATCATTGGAAGTGTCATTGAAAATCAATAATTTAAGCTTTACCTAATAATTCCAGCGTTTCACTTCTCAGAAACGTTCACAGAAATTGAACCGACTATGACATAAAATGACTCATGGTAAGAGTGGTACACATTTAATTTTGTAGGCCAAAAGGACAGCGCCCATTGCAATAAACTAGATGATTTGTAACCTCCCTTGTAGATATCTCATACAAATTTGGCATTTTTAATAAATTTAACTTACAGTAATGGAGCAACTTGAACGATAATTTCCACACGACTGTGTACAGCATGACAACAATGTGGCTTTAGTTATTGAAAGTACACATTCTGTGACTAAA
The DNA here is from genome assembly GCA_029291075.1 of Eudiplozoon nipponicum. NCBI lineage: Eukaryota > Metazoa > Platyhelminthes > Monogenea > Mazocraeidea > Diplozoidae > Eudiplozoon > Eudiplozoon nipponicum. The sequence continues at coordinate 19,627 of JAQBSW010005683.1, read as the reverse complement.
ACAAAAAATGATCGACACGCATCAGTACTTGTTACCGCCCATATTTTTACTATCCAATACAACCCCTAAAATATTAGATTGGTATTTGCTTGCAATTTACAAGCTTGACTTAATTCATGCCAAATTCCATAAGCTCAAATAAAAATTTAAAAATTTAAATCTTGAAAATAGATCTCTGTTAAAATTGGTCAACTTATTTTCATGTTAAATCGCAGGACATCGAATTAAATTGCAAAATATGTACAATTGTAAAATAGAAAAACTGTCAAGTAAAAAAACAATACAAATGATGTTATTATGAGAACTTTGATTTAAACTCTGCAAACATAATTATATATTTTAATAATGAATTACCATTAAAACAAATAATAATACGTTAAACATTTAATGTTTATAGGATATCCGTAAAGCAAAGAATTTGTGACTGGTAATACCATCAATTTATACTAACTACAAACTGAATGCGTGACAAATTTTTGTACGGGGTTAATGTTGACCCGCTATGTATTATGCTTCGCAGAATGACTGTGGAAATGCAAAAAAACAGCAAACTATTCTAGTATGTATTAGGTTTTGCGAACCTAGTAACCAATTAGTTCAGTGTTGACCAGAAGGATAAACCAAAGGCAGCATGAACGGAAAGTATAATCTCATGCACATTCGTTTCGTGCTTACTGGCGACTCATCAGTAGGAGCCGGTATTACGCCCTTTAACCACTATATATTTGGTAGAAGAATGTGGAATTATTGGTATCAGTTACTAACACAATAGCCATAGTGTTAGTATCCTTTACAGACTCGGTATATATATTATATAGTGTGAGTTAGCATTGAAGTCGCATTGTCGTTGACTTTAGATGATGTTAGCTTCACTATTACAGGTTTACACATTCGTCTAGGAGATTGTACCGTCCTATTATTCCACATTCTTCTACCAAATATATAGTGGTTAAAGGGCGTAATACCGGCTCCTACTGATGAGTCGCCAGTAAGCACGAAACGAATGTGCATGAGATTATACTTTCCGTTCATGCTGCCTTTGGTTTATCCTTCTGGTCACAACTGAACTAATTTGTTACTAGGTTCGCAAAACCTAATACATACTTGCATATATATATTAGGTCTTCGCAACAAACAGTATTTAACTGTAATAGCAAACTATTCTATTTCACAGTCAACACGTAAAAATTTATTTTAACTTTTATCAACGTAAACACTAGCAGATATAAAGCTGTAGAACTCAGTTTAAATCAATATATTTATAACAAATAAATACATACAATGTCATTTCGTGTAGCCACAAGGTGGGACATTTATAATCTCGCAACTCCACTATCGTCATTACGCATAAATCTATTTCAATTAAATTTATCTCTGCATTTTTTTATTGCAAATTTGTTTAATAGTTTATAAAAGTTAATCGTTAACAAAGCTTATTAATTCCATACAGCCTAAATTGAGATTGAACTCACTCCGGGCAACCTTTGTCCAAATGGAGGTACATAAACTAGATCATGTTTTTCCTCATAATTAAATCGCTTTGCAGTCTATCGAAGTTTTGAAAAGGCATTTTAAGCGACTATAACCACAGACAGTTAAAACGATTTATTTCGTATCCGAAGCACAGTTATCAAACGTCAATCATAAATGACCATATTACGTGCACAAAGCCACCAATTTTTCTTTTATCATTTATGAGGTGAAGGCAGTTGGTTTAATTGAATATAAACATTTGGGTTCCGTGTTTAGTATAAAGGACGTCAACAGGCCAGGATCGCAGAAAATGAGCTAACAATAGGCATTATCAGATTCTAATAATAAACTAACTTATAAGGACGAACTCGCGATGTATAAACCTCTCACACGTAAGGCTAAGAATATTTAATGATTAGTGTCGTTAACCAAAACAATGACAAACGAAAGTCAAACTGTATCAGTTCTTAATACTGGCAGTTGATTTGATCTGCTGTACGACTGGTTACGATATAAAAGTCCACAAACTTGATTTGAATAAATATCTGCATTTCAGCCTGTAGACATGCATAGGTTGGCAATTATTTACTAAAACATTTTAATGATGCCCAGATAGCGTAGTTATTTATTCTAAAATTAACACTAAAGCTCATTCGATTGTGATTCGCGAAAAGCTACTCTCACATATTTGTTTTAACAACAATCGCGAAGTCCAACTATCTAGTTAGAATAAATGCCAGGGGAATATATGGTACAACAGTACTAATAGCCACATATTATTAATTTAACCGATGCTTGATATTTAGCTTGAAACAAAATGAGGTCAAATTAAAAGTGATATTTAGCCCCATAAAGGCGTGACAATTATTCAGGAGCTAAAATACCAATCTCAGATAATTATGAAACTGTTGACGCAAATTTGAGATTTCATTCAACAATGTCACACTATATCATACCAATGGTTTGCTAGCACGAGACATGAATTAAGTTAATACGTCGAATATAACACAAATTACAGGATTTTAATTCTAAATATATGGTCAGCATAAACAGCATTTTATATCACATGCCAGAATGTGTTCACCTTTAACGGGAACTATATATATATATATATATATATATATATATATATATATATATATATATATATATATATATATATATCCAATCATAACCATACATTTGTTATATCCAATCAAAACTGAGCTACGTTTATCTTGAATTTCTCAATGCAGAATACTTATTTTTCGTTAAACAATAAGAATGTGATATAAACTCTAACCACAAACGAACAAGGGTAATGTACTCATATACAAATATCACACACACAGTAATTTCGGAAACATTCAAATTGACGGTGATGACACATCATATGCCTGTACGAAATAGAAGCAATCTGCGCTACGAAATTACTAGATAGAGATAGCTAGGATTAGGTTGGTTATGGCAAATAAACGGTTATGATTGTATGAACTAAAATAGTACTAACGAAGCAAAAGTATTCGATGCAGATAAAACCATAAATTATTTTCTGATAGTCTTTTCCGTGGATTGCGTTTTTTCCTCATAAATTCCAAGTGGCGATTTACTTACTGTCTCGGAATACATACATACATTATATATATATATATATATATATATATATATATATATATATATATATATATATATATATATATATATATATATATACATACTTATTAATTATGGGTATGTATTAAGCTTAAATGTTGTATTTTACTCAGTGCTGTCCTCCTTTTTGTGTATTTGACCGCACTTTTCTTGTGCGAGACAATTGATAGCACTCGTAAGTCGGTAAAATCTAGAATACTGTACATTTTCAGGTTATCCGATTATTGGCCTTGATTGATAGGTTCTTATTTGTCCCTTTTTTTTCTTAAGCCTTGCATCAGCTGCTTGTCTGAAAATGACGTTGGAGCAAGATTTTTATATGTTACAACTTACTTTCTTTTGCTAAAGTATGCACCCTCAGTGCTTGAAGGACACAAACTGACCGGAGCCGAAATATCACAATAGAAATCGTTTTGCCGACATTTTTAGAAGGAAGCAAACTTCAGGATTTCAAAGTACTTAGCAGATAGATTCACACAACACTGTTTTACATGCAATCTTGACGTATATGTCAAATGAGATTCGAAAATCGATGCCACCTTGCACCATAATTCTGCTTCTTGATATTTCACCAGTTGCAAAAAATATCTTATAAGGTTATCAGCGTTAAAGCGAAGACGTCAAATAAATAAAAATAACCATAATTTATTTTACCGTAGCGGTGTAAATTCGTCAACATGTTTTTTGGAAGAAAAATTAATCATTTTCCTCCTGTTACTATCTATAAAAAATATCAGTGAAAGTATTACGTAATTACCGAAAGCATCGCCCAATGCGTCGTTTACCGCCTGATCGGACGCGTCAAGTGGGTGTTCTTTCCAGTTCTCGCCGTTATCACTTCTTAAAACTACGACTTCTCTTTCACGACCACGGAGAGATGCGCAATGTGGAACCTCTATCAGGATTGGTGACGAAAAGCGCAGATGATAAGGTCCCATTTCCAATAATCTATATGAAAATGCGTTAAAAAAACAGGCTGTTGTTGAAAGCTTTAATAACAAGAGCTTTATCTTAGACCAACTTCATTGACTGGCTCAAGTTTCATTTTCATTTAAGTCGATGATAATAACAAAAAATAGAAAGTAATGACCAATTTCGAAGCATTCCTTTTTAAATCCTAGGGATATGCTAATTTTTCACGGATTTATAGCCAAATTCACTTTTCAAAAAACGTATTCTCATAAAAGTAGATCACAAAGAAGTGCGCAACGTGGTGACGAAAATTCGAAGATGATAATGTCTCATTTCCCAAATCCTTTTAAGAGAGTGCGTAAAAATACAACAAAGCTGTTGTTAAAGAATTTAACAGCAAGAACTACAAATCTGACCGGCGTGATTTGCTGGTTTGTTTTATTTGAAACGAAGCAAATGGTTAAAGTGTAAAATAGATATTACGTTACATATCTCTTATTTCGGATGTCGTGCCCCATGCAGACTACGATGACAGCTGAAACGCCGATTCAGAGAAAAATGTAACCATTTCAACCAAATTATTATGTTAAATAATTTCAGAAAAAAATTACTTCAATATGGGTTTAATAACTTAACATTTTCCATCGATGCATCTTTAAAATATGACTAAACATTTTTTGTAAAGCTTTACGGTGTTTGACTAATATTATTTTCTGTTTTCGTAATTTTATTAGCACCAATATCTATTTAAAACTATTCAATTTGTTTACTAATCTATTGTTGTATACAAACGTACATTTTGTTGCTTTAGAGGGTTAAATCAAATTTACGGTGATACACGAATTTCAAATATATCTCATAATTTCAACCGAAAAATGCTTTTTAATCCTAAATAAAATATTTTTCCAGTACTTATTTCGAATTTTTTATCTCCTTTTTTCGTTTATTGGTAGTCAAATCAATCTTAAGAATTAATGTAAAAATAAACGATTAATTGCGCGCAAAGAAAAATACATTTAAAAAATGTTCGATTCAAAAAATCATTTATATAATGAGAACTCATCAACGTCTCAAACTTTTTCTTGTGTACAAATGCGATACATAAGTAAATTAGTATTTTTACTAATTCGATAGCAGGACCTATTTTGCTGACTGTTTCATCTTAATTCGTCCGCTTCTGCGAGAACCTTTTTTGTGTTCTTTACAGCCTTAGACAGGACATTTGATGCGTTCTCAGTGACTATTGCTACAAATTCATCAACGTCTCAGAACTTTCCAGTTAACATATACGATACACTAGTAATTTTGTATTTTTTACTATTTTGATAGAAAGACCCACGAAGGAACCATTTTGCAAAATGGTAAGCTCCTTGGAGTTGTTTTCAGTTGATGTTAATTTTCAATAAAATGGACGACGTTGTGAAATTGTTCATTCTCTTTCATTCTCTTGAGGTTTGCATCTTTTGATTTTGATACGTTTTCTTATTACGATTTTGTTAAAATGAATACCATTTATGGATTCGATATCTTTAATCAAACATTACTTAGGCCTCGCTAGTCAGTTTGCCGTCGTATTCTGATGATCATCATGGAAGGTCGAAACGCGTCAGTGCCTGGTAAGAACGGTAGTTTCGTTATATTGTTCGACGACTTGTTAAATAAAGTGGGATTGGTGTTTACTTCAAGCTCGTAAACTTGATTTAAAGAATTTCTTTAGGCCTGTTTTGATTTCCACCTCATTTGTTGAAGTGCGTGTTCCTCTTGTTGTTGTTGTTGTAGTTTAAATTAAGGATGACACATAGACCGACATATTAAAAAATGTAGAGCATAATTATTTACAAAAATTCGCCACCGAAAACTTTAATCGAATGACTAAAGTCGACTATTCCTATTCACCTTAAAACCATCCGTTTATTGGCACTTCACAAATAGTTAACCAGTTCTAAGCCTTACAATTTGCCTAAGTTTTCTCAATAAATTCATGTCAATTTCATTATAATTCTGTCATTGCTTCCACCCCGTCCGCCTTATTTAACTATAAGTCAGTTTTTGTCATACAGTTATTCAAAACCGTTATTTGGAAAACAGGTAATTTGTATACGTATGAAGAAATATTTTAGTTTTACTACTTCACATATGCATATTATTTCCATGAATTATTTTCAATTTTTAGTGTAATATAATATTTATTCACAAAATATTTTAAACTTTTATTATTTGAAAAGCGACAGCTGTTCAATCTACACATCGAAAAAATTTAACAATTTAAACAAATAGTTTCATAACAAAAGAATTGGAAACTAAACGAAAAAAAATCTTTCTATTCGACGTAAAGTATAATAAGAAATGAATTAAATTAATAATCAAAATTGCTTTTTAATTGATAAATAATTTCGCGAGTAATGATAAAAAACTTTAAATAAAAGCTGTGAGTTTGCGATAAACACTAATACCACTGTATTTAACCAGTCGTCGAACAACACTTACTGACGCGTTTCGAACTTCCATAATGCTCATCAGATTACGACGCCAAACTGACTAGCGAGGATCAAACCGCATTGAATATATAAGATCAGCAAAATTTGACATGTTGCTCTAGCCTCTAGTTGTCTAGCATAAATTGCACTCAACTGGAAATGTCTGCTGCACAATTTCTATGCAGATAAAAACATTTTTCGACTTTCGCAACACAGTTATAGAGTTAAATAAAAGTGGATTGGTCCTTATCTCAAGATCATAAAATTTATATAAAGATCATCATATTTATTCGACACTGTGTTTTAGGAAATTGTCGGCTTAAAATGAAATTCATGGTAACCCTGAATATAAATTAAATAGCAAATGAATACATAGCAAATCTTATCCGTTAAATATGAATATTTGACAACAAAAAATCATGTCAAATTAAAAAGTGAATTATGGTAATTTGGAGAACTTTTCCTTGATTTTCATATGTTTTATTATCGTCATGCACCATCCAGTCTGCTCGTGAAATCAATGATTCCCTAACAGAATTACTAAACTAAATGGTGCGAAATCTAACAGTAGACTCATATCGTGACAATAAAACAGAAATTTCAGTCAATTACATTAAATATGAGAGAACTATCAAAGATAATCACCTCTCGACTATATTAAAGATTAAACATTTCTATATTGTAGTTTAAAAATTCCCAGCCACATCTGAATCCTGCTTCAATGATGGCTATGAAATGCCGAAATTGACCTGTACGTATGACCGTCGGCAGTTATGTAATGGTGTTCAACAAACTCAAGAGATAAACAAGATCAGTTTTTGTTTTAAGTCAGGGAATTTGATTAAGATAATTTTTATCGCCACCCACGAAATAAATATTTGATTGACTGAATTACCTGACTGAATGTGGCGAAATCTGAAAATAGGTTACGGCTGTGTTATTGAAATCTAAATTTTAGTTGATTACATTGAATAGTAGGAAAATATGTGTGAGAACTTCATCTCTAAATTGTAAAGCATTATATGTTCATGTACTGTGGTTCAAATTCCATATATCAGATTGCCCTCCTGTCTTATTGAAGGCCGAGTGAGGCCAAAATGTCTACGAGGTTGATTTAATTGTCAGTTATCAGCACCCGCTCAGTCAATGGGTGATTAATTAGAGTATAGACATTTCTGTTTAAAACACTGATACGGCGCATCAAATATTTGTCTAATCAATATAAATCGTGTCGTGCTATGAAATAAGATTAGTTTCGGATTTTCTTGAAAAGAAATAAATTATGTAGAAACTTGGACAAACAATTTTTTAGTTTTAACGCGTTCATCTCAAGCATGAAATGCAAATTAAATGGTCGATCTAACGTAATAATGTGCGTTTAATTGTGCTTACAGTTACGCGTGCATGCTTGTGTTTACTTTAAAGCAATCTGTCTGAATAGGATTGTTTTTAGTGTGATTGACAAGTCTTTAGTTTCGCAATAACGACAACCTACTGCCAATTACATAGTTAAGCTTAGGCTTTTATCAATTTTCTACCAGCATTAACAAGCAATTTCATGCAAATATGCAGGAACGCACAAATAAATCTTATAACTGCCTTTCGCTGAAAGCGCTTTTATGGCAAACTGCTATATATTCAGAAAAGTATTTTTTATTTTAACTTTATTAATATGTTGCTCTGATGTAGGCGTTTCTGTTTAAGCATTACCGTATTGATGGGAGGTTAAAATAAATTAAGATTCTTGAAGTGAACACTTATTTTTCGAAAAGTAACTACCAATCTTTTTCTTAATATTAAGATCATTCTTTCTTTTCACTTCGTCTCATTGCGATTACACGTACAGATCCGTTTAATAGCTTGAAATCAGATTTGAAGATAAAATATTTTCCTGTAGATTTCAGCAACAAGATTTGGATAGAAATTTGACGCCATAACGTCTTCAAATCGAAATTCTACAGGATAACAATTTGGAGCTGTAATTCCATTTTGACAAAAATTATTGTGTACGGAATTAAATTTTTAAATGCAAAACTTTTATTCTTGAGCATGAATTAATACATATCACATTATATATTACACAAAGGCGTACTCGCTTTATTCTAGAAACTGATACACAACAGAAGTAAGACTGAAATAATTTGGTCAAACAGAATACCTTAAAAGCCTGATAAAAATAAGGTATATCTGAGAGTCTGCTATAAAGGACTTCAAAAACTTGTAAAGAAAAATTTGTTTTCATGAAATGTCCTCGCATCTATTCTTTTCTGGCACCGCGCCAAATGATAATTGGGTTTTTTCTATTAAAAGGCAAGAAATATATCATTTGTGTATTTTTTTGTATTGAGACACAATTTATTCATCAGTTGCGTTTATCCAGCAAATTTCGAAACTATTTATATTACGCCTCATTCATTGAGGTGTTATTGCTCGAAACAGACGTGGATAGAGTAATAAAGTGTATAGATAATCGTGGTTTATCTATCAGATACTCTGAGTCAATATAAGAACAGACCGCAAATTCAAAAAATGTCTAATTAAAATTTAAACAATTTGAAAGTGACTTGATAAAATATAACAATATAACGAGTCTTTTCTAAGTGAAGTAAATTTATTTACTTTATTTATTTAAATAATCAATCATTAATTTCGCGGTTAGTGGCTACTTCCAAAATAGTGATAAAAGCTGCATAATGACAGAATCGTTACCGAAGAAAGTTCTTGCATTCGGCATGCCGATCAAGCAGAGTGTGTATGCGAATATTAAAAGTTAGAGAGGTGTATCAGATATTTAAAACATGGCGCTTAGATTGCGGTTTTATTTCTGTTGGAACGTTTTACATCGTGCGCTGAAGAGGATGAAAGAAGATTTGAACACGTCAGTTAACGTAATTGATGTAACGCTAGCTATTTTTAGTGTCGCTGGTTAAAAACAGGATTGGTTTTTATCTCAAGTTCACAAGTTAGAATTTAAATTACTTTCGCAAACAAACCATATAAATATTATCAATACAGTCAATGTTGGCTCGCGACAAGCTTAAAATCAATAAATATAGCGAAGTTTTATTGGACAACGAATCAATAATTCAAAAAATGGAACAAAATATCACAGTAAAATTGAACGTAAACAGCAGAAAGTGTTGAATAATATGCACACAAATTTTTCGAAGCTCAAAAGTGATAATAAAATATACCTCTCTGTGACGAACTAGGGAAATAAAAATTCAAACAGTATTCAGGATAAACGTTGCCTTACCGACAAGCATACGCGTCACCATCGTTAAGTCCTGGCTTCGAACTTGCTCGTAATGGTGGCACCATTCGACAAATGACCCGACATGGCGATGGTGTTGCACTGGGTGGAATCAAGAAACGCAGATCTGTACGACGTTGTGCCTGAACTAAACCGCCTCTAGCGTCCACAAGAAACGACACCAGAAACCTGAACAAACAGAGACGGATTATACGATTTAAAAGATAAAAGTTAGCACAGTCACTAGCCGAACAAAGAAATGAATTATAAAATGTGAAAACTTATACAAAACATGCAATTTAGCACTCTAAAACTATTTATTGATAATTCAGCCTGGTCGTTATAGTCGAAATAACTCATCCTTCTTTGGTACAACACCTGAGAACACATTTAGTGCTTTACTTATATCAAACAAAGTTCCATGTTAGTCTGTCTACTTAGTGGTAGTGCTAACATATAAACGCTGTTCTTATAAAATCGTTTTGTCGCTAATTTCATTTTTTTTAAATTAAAACTGGTCAAATTACAAAAGATTATAATTGATTGTGTCATCTACCAGCATAACAAAGAACATTAGCAATCGTGTGACTTTCCTATTCAATACATAAACGACGTTTTACTAGGAGTTAAACTACTTTTAGCCAACAAGAGCTTTATTGAGCTGCAGTTATCGTAATAACTTCTGACAGCCAAAATGATGCACACAGGTCTCTTTGTCCGCAGCATTAGGCTAGCATTGAAGTGCCGTCAATTTTAAAGTTAAGGCTTCGCTCCGAGCCCATGTGAATTAATCGCAGAAATAAGGCCGAAAACTTGTGATTCCTTACCGGAATCCTCTCTAATTTTTTTATTTGGAGCTATTTCCTCTTACCTCAGACTACATATTTGCTATTCGCCTGTCGTATACATTTTTCCGATTCAACTTATTTTCGTTACTTATAATGCTGGTACAAGATTCAACATGATCTATATAAAGAGAAGTTTTAAAACCTTGTTCAATCGGAAATATTTGTCACGTTCTCTTTCTGTTATCATTGCGCATATTAATAATTCCCCATTTTATTCATATCCCGTGTACTCAAATAACTGCTCATAAATTTTGTTGCATATTAATTAAACAATTCTACGAGACTCTACTTTATCGGCATCATATTATGCATATATTGCTGAAGACCATCTACATGAGTATAATGCAGTATTTGAACTTTGCTTGGCGCGCGTTAATAAATAACGCTTTTCTGATATTCTTGAGTAACGAAATTTAGATTTATAACTATCGATAAATAAGTCATTTAATGGCGCTAGAAGTGTGAATCCAAAATTTAATAAAATATACTTTGGACAATATCAAATGCTGCATCAAAAATTTTCAGAATTACCTACCAGATCATTAGTTTATATCTATTTCAAGAGTTGTACTCAATTTGTCCTTTAAACTAAGATTTTGCCGCCCATTACTGTGTTCGTTAACCATTCCTATATCTCCGAATTCACATTCAAATTCAAAAAGAAATTTATTGATTTAGCAACCATTTGCCTCACATATCCGAGCGGATAAATCTATGAGCAGACCTTAACTTTTGTTTTGAAGGCTAATAAACGTAAACGTTTAGAGGATCATTAAACGCAAATCACGCGTGGGTGCTTGATATGAATATGCTAAAAGGTGCGAAACTGGAAAACTGACTGAGAATATAAATATTTGAGCTCGTACCTGATGCAGACTGATCTAAAACAGTCCTATGAATTAAATTGGGTACTCATTACGAACATTATTCTGCCTCGTGTGCCTTAACAGTCATCTGATTGGTTAGGTGCTTTTTGTGGCGGAAAACTAACATATATATGCAATTTTGTATTAGGTGTTGCGCACCTAGTAACAGATTAGGTACCGTAGAGTTCTTAACTGACTCTTGACCGCTTACCCGATCGTTTCTTTACTAACGTATACGTTAGCGGATAAGGATGCGATAAAAGCAGCTATTGCAAAGCAAAACGTTAAAAATCTATTCATTGTCTGACGAAGACAGTGTCGCATACAAGTTCCAAGGTAATTACCGGCGGCCTGTACTACTTGAAGTTGCTTAGAACGACAGATTCATCCGTAGTTACTTACAAGGTGACAACATTTCTACATTATAGTGCAAACCGGATTATTTTACAGTTCCATTCGGTCAACTTACACACTGATGCTTTAAATGAAATATTTGATTGCTCAGCGTTGTTATTATAAATATTTCCAACGTCCTTGATTTTCTCATTTCTTTGAATGACGATTATAGGTCGATAAATACTTGATATATTAAAATTTATAGATAAACAGCGTGACAGTTTCGTTGATTGATAGATTTTCCTTCGTATCGTCACTTTGAAGCTTTTTCAATGGACAGTAAATATGTGGAAGGCTTCAGAGAGACAGGATCAGGGAGAGCCCAGCAATTAAAGAGACTGACGCGCTGTGTACCTGGAAATGTAAATAAATCAAGATTTTACTGACTTACGGGCGTCATTCAGAGACCCGCAACAGTCATTTTCGACGAAAAAACACCGAAGCTTTTTACGTGTGCGAGGACATTGCTCGTGCAGCTCATGACAAATTGTCTCATCGATCAGCACGACAATAAAGGTAAAGTTCTGCATTTTGATATTCTTTCTTTGTTGATAAAATTTCCCCCATATCTTGTCGTGTATTAATTTTTTTTTAAAAATAGGACCTACTGATACCCAGTCATTAGCACGTGGCTTGTTTTAAATTTAGGCTACGAACAGAGTAACTCCTAGGTGTGGGCCTCTGAGCTATTTCATTTCTATTTAAGCGTTGCTATAAACAGACACGCCGTGTATACATGTACATAGAACTCTTACAACTACCATTCTTTCAAATTAGTACCGCTACCTTTAATACCGGTGTGGTAATAGCCACCTTTAAGACAAATAATGAGCAAAAGGTCTTATCTAGGGCAGACATTATTTCAACAGAAATTCCTCGCAGAAGCGCCCGGATAAGAAGTAAGCAGGCAGCACAATGAGAAAGCAGACGTTGAGCTGATGTGCACATATATTAATTAATGTGTAAATTTGTATTATTAAATAGATTGTTGTTGTGCGTGCAAAATTCTATATATAATTGAGTAAAAATAAAGCATTTCAGGGCACAATTAAATATGTCTTCTGATGGGGTCGAAACGTTGATTCAGGCACTGGCGTCTCAAATGAAGAATTTAACGGACGAGTTAGGCATAATTAAGGCTCGTCTAGACGACACGTTAATAATAAATACAAACGACATTCAAGTTCGTGGAACATCAAACATAGGTGGACACAACAACCGGAATTACTTTCAGTATGATCTAGGTGAACGAGGTTTAGAAATGTGTTTTATCGGAACAATTCGCCATGATCACTTTCGGTTACCGTTGCTTAATAACAACTTTTATCACTTTATTCAAATTCCTTGATTTTTTATATCATCCATTTTGTTGCATATTGATGCAAATCAAGAATTCGGCGGGTTTCGCTCTTAATGGGAAATTATAAAAAAGCTTCCAGAATTGCTGCGGCCAATACTTGAACCACGGCACACTTGGTCTAGAGTCTTGCAACTCATCCTCTGTGTCATTAAAGCCGCACGTCGCGTACAATTTTACAGTAATACGTCAACTTATGTGTTTATCTGGGCATTCACTATTTATTTATACACCTGCTGTTATATCTGTCAACATTAAAAGGAATAAATACCGGTATAGCACTTCGTATATTCGATTTTTAAAATCTTCACAATATGAAATTGTTAATATTCACAGCTTTCATACGGAGACAAATTGTTTACATGCTGTTGCACTGGGTTTGATTATTATCTTTGCCCATCCAATTAGCAATTTTAAAGCCCGCTTTCTCAAACTAAACATGATCAAACATATTGAGGTTTTTTTCGTTTAAATAAAGGTTGCGATCTTAATGTAAACAAAAGTCCCGTTACATACATTCATATGCGAGTATAAATTCAGCAATGTATAATATAGAAAAGGCAATTCCTCTAGCAGCCCGATTTCACTCTTATAGGGAACTTTACACCTACTGTCCAGAATTTTCTGCGACAATGACTCGAACCTGGGCTGGTCTGCTTCGGAGTCTATTGCTCGGACCATTGAATCACCGTGCCCCACGCTACACGCAATTTGCAGTTATATACTAACAGATATTTCTTTGTTAGACTTTCCCTTAGGTTCAGCTTGTTAGGCATACCCAAAGACCTAAATTTACAACTAAAGACTCCCAACCAGTCAATATCAAACAAACAACACACTACCTGGGGAAGTGGTATTGAATAAAATATTAATTCGGTTGTTATATCGATCTAGCAAATCTATTTATCTAATTGATATCACTATCCGCGAAATCAATGATTTTTCAATATTAAAACTATCCTGTGTGTGACGAAAGCTGCTCAAACTTTATATTCGTGATGGTATAGAAATGGTGTAACCGATATTTTTGTGGCAATAGCCACTTTTAAGACAAAAATTGAACAGGGGGCAGAAATTAATTCAACAGAAATTCCTCACAGAAGCGCCCGTATACGAATGAAGCAGTCAGCTCAGACTTCGAGCCGAAGTGAATATAAAAATTAATATTTGTAAATTTGTTTTATTAAATCGATGCTCGTTATGCGAGCAAAATTCTATATATAATTGAGTAAAAATAAAGCATGTTTCGTACATTTAAAATGGCTTCCGATGGGTTAGAAACGTTGATTCATGGACTGACCTCTCAAATGAATAATTTAACTGCAGAATTAGGCATAATTAAGTCTCGTCTGGACGATACGCTGATAATAAACACAGACGACATACGAGTACATGGCCCATCCAATATAGGTGGATACAACAATTTCCATCCGTGTATTATGTATGCGAGAGTACTAGGAGAAGAGCTACATATCAGATTTTTCCTAATTAAACGTATGCATTGCGGTTTGATTCTAGTTAGTGCTTTGCCAATCATCGTAGAAGGTTAAAACGCAGCAGCACGTGAGATGAACTGCAGTTTTGTCATATTTTGTGATTGATTAGATACAATGCGATTGGTGTTTATCTCAAGCTCGTCAGCTTGCGGTAAAGATAAATATATGGATCTTGTTGAGTAAAACTGCACACTAGGAATAGACTGCCAGAATGCACGAAATATACGTATCAATCTAATCATACCTTTTGTTCCTGATACACATTTTGATTTCTTCTGTCGAAATAGAAACCAAATTTTAATTACATAAATTGTGCCAAAAATCTGCATGCATATATGTTGCGAGATCACAACCAAGAATGTCTATATCTAAAGTATTCATTTACAGCCCGCACAGCTTGGAATTTCACGGTTATGCGTCACTAAGGCATCAGTGTAAGTTGCTGGTGTAACACTGCTTTGTGTGTAGGTAGGTAAAAACAAAGCAGAAGAACAATTGTTATGTAAAAGCAAACCTGCGAGATACGTTTTTCGTACACAGCTTATGTTTACTAACAAACTTTCCCATATGAAAAAACTGTCTTTCATGCACGAGTTGACTTAGTCTTCACAATTTCAAATGTAAAAAATTACCAAATTAGTAGGTGAGCTTAATATGAATCAATTGTCTTCCTGCTCTGATGAGGATCATGGACGGTCAAAGCGTATCAGTGCGTATGACTGGCGGTAATTTTTCTATTGTGTGCAACTGGATGGATACAATTGTATTGGCGGTTCTCGTAATCTAAAGAACATGAATCAAAGAATTGTTATTGCCACCTGCACAATCAATAATTATTTAAAAGTGGCTACATTTGCTTACGAAATATGTCCTTAAAATGCTGAATTGAAAAATATCTACCCTTTGATTTTTACTTAGAAGCTAATATGATACCGAATTAGAATTCCATTGAAAAAAATAGTCAGCGGACAAGACGAAACGCAATCTAGTGTTGATTAGCAGCTTCATTCTTCTTCTTACAATTGCCAACAATTTATTCATCACTGTCAATTAATAAACAATGCGCTCATTTCAGAGTTCTCCACGACATAGTCAGACACATGAACCGCGATGACACTCCTAACAAGAGCGGCAACATATCTTAACGAAATGTTCATCTCTAAGAAAATGTTTCACTCCAAAACCCTTTAACAAAGTACAATCACGTACAAAGAAGAATGATTCATGCATGTGCCATAGTAATAATTTAGATTTTTAGAAATTAAAGTTCAAGTCTGTGTCAGAATCTCTTCAGCTGGAAAGTATATTCTACATAGCTGGAAGGTTTACGCGTGATTTGCTTAAATAGGTTTGATGGTTGCGACAGACTATCAAACATCGTAATAAAGAATACGTTATTCATAATTTTAATTAGGCCTAAATTTGTTTAAATATTTATCGTTTAATCCCAATTATATTTTTACTATTTTTTCTCTATTATTGTTATACCAGAAATAAAAACAATCATTTGTAATTAATGAAGACGCTGCCTTCAGGGCTCAATTGGGAAATGTTATAAACTTTTTTAATGTGCAAAATGTGTATTCCACATATTGACACTGAAAAAAATCATGACAAATGCACTATAAGTAAGATGCACTTTAAGAAATAGTTTATATGATAGCGGAAAATATGAATACCTTAACCTAATAGCTGAGAAATATTAAGTTTAGTCTAGATTAAACGATTATTCTCAACACTGACGGAATACGCATAAGAAACCCAAATCGCATGGCCGAACGCAATACATGACTCAAAAAATTGGACTCTGCCTAAAACTGTAAAAGTAAATTTACCATTGAGGAGAATAGCATAAGGTCGCCCACCATAAGTTCGAAACAGTTGACCTAATTTAGTAATATGGTACTAGCGACAGGCCAAATGTTGGGGCCAGAGTGGAGTGACGACCAATTAAATTAAGTTATTATCTATTTATAATAAAGTGCTGGTTTGCCATCCAAATTTCAGAATACTAACTCTATACCCGAACCAAAACAGTGCCAGAGCCATTGTTTTATACAAACTACCAATTCTTTAAGCATTGAATCATATTGTAAAGAACAAACTCTACTTAAGTTACCGAAATAAAACTTTCGGTTCAAACTTATGACATACCCTGTACCAGTTTAACGGTTTCAAAACCAGACACCGAGAAACAATGCTGTTTAAAACATTTAAATTACTATTTATATATTTATCAGATGAGTCGTAAATTATAACATGGTTACTGTCCCTTTGTTTAGTTTCATGAAATTGAATTATAGCAAGATATATACAGTCGAAAAATACATAAACAGAGATCTTAAATTACCAAATTATTGTCTCCAAAATAGATTTTAGGTTAAATGAACAACAATTGTGTGAGCGGTGATTTTAGTTTATCAGTTTTAATAAGACCGGTGATATTTTCGCCCATGATAGATGGGTCGATTATGCGGATTGCCCCAGAGTTCACAATTATCGTTACAGTTAACTATCACTTGAATACCCATATATATATATATATATATATATATATATATATATATATATATATATATATATATATATATAGAGAATGAGAGAGAGAGAGAGACTTAATTAGTAATCAAATAATTTGTGCGTGTTTGATCGCATAAAGCGCACCCATTTAGTAAAGTAAAATTACTTAATTTTTTACTTATTATTCGCCTCTAGTGCTCTTCTGATGCTTCCGGAATTCTACCGATTCGTCTACATCTGTATGTACAGCAAGATGGCCGTTTCGTCATCAAGCCGGAACTTTCTTTCACCTTTTTCTTTAAATTTTGTGTAATTTTCAACTGTAGTACATAAAATGTTAATTAATAATCTCAATAATTTTATTCTTAAACCTGCTTACCCTTGTTGCAGAGGCTGTCTGGACGTATCAGGATTTTCCACCTCAAGGTCCCAGTCTGAGGCACGTTTTGCAGCGGCATCTGCCAGAGCAGATTGAAGAGGACGCTCAACAGTTTCCGATACAGGCTTTAAACAGTAAAAACACAAACAAGTAAGAAAAACGTTAGCAAACATTATTTAAGTCAAAGTCAATAGAGGGATACTATTTTGATTTAAACTACAGCCAGTCAAGTTGCAATTCTGTCGGCAAAATAACAGATATGTTTTTGACAGGTTTGCTTATGTAGGACCAGGAGGTTGACAGAAAGTGAAAATGAATAACCTATTTAACCATACCACACTATGCAGTTCGTTCACATTGAAAAATCACAGGAAAGAACGTAAAATATGACCAAATCCTACTATTAAATTCGTCTAGAAATGTTGGTGCGGCAGACGAGGGTTTCCAGGTCTCGACAACTTTTAAATCTTCAAAGTTTAATGAATGAAAAAGTTGCCTTATGTAGACAGGTGTAATGGCACGTCAAATTATTGGGGTCCATTAACCAAGCTTAATTATAAAGTATCCTCTGTCTGGCAACAATATTAAACATTGTTTCTAAATAGCCGTACGGTTTGGAAAAAATCATGGTTCTTTGTAAAAACGAATTTTATCATAGAAAAATAGACTTAGATAGCTTAGCCCATTCATATTTTCGTTTAAAGACACGCCCAGTGACAGAAATGTCCTGCTATTGTCAAAAAATTGGACTAATGTCAATAGGAATGTGTCCAAATAAAGGAATATTTAAAGATATGCAGATTCTCAAAATTAAGTGGCAAATAACTTAAACAAATTTACACAGACTAAACTTGTATTCAACAAGTCCCTTTGCATTTAAAGGCATTTTATTCCATGTGACGCGAAAATTTTGGCGCTATATAAAACAGCTGAAGTTGAGAATTACTTTGATATAGTTTAAACTTTAAGCATACATAAATTGACTTAAATAGCAGTTCGTTGGGCGCTTCTGGAAAATGTAAAATTTTCCTTTCAGTCACTTTTGTTTATTATTTTTTTAAAAATTTTTTATAATAATAATAATAATAATAATAATAATAATAATAATAATAATAATAATTGTTAACTCCTTTACTTACAGAATAATAACTTTACTATAAATTATAACGCAGTCTTTCTTTGATATTTTGATATTGAGAAAATAGGATGGCATTTTAAAATTGAAAATGTTCCGAAGTCAAATCTTAACAGAGATAACATCTGTAAGCGCAGCGCGGATTCTTTTTCCCAGAAAAGGAAAGAACGTATCCGCAATAGCCAAAATATACTCTTTAAAAAAATCCAATTAAAAAACAGGCGTATTTACAGCTTTTTAAAAAACAATAAACGAATGGAAAATTTTGGTTAAGAATGCAGTCAATGACAACATCCAAAATCATTAAAAAAATTATATTGGTATTTACTTCAAGCTCGCAAACTTGATTTAAAGAATTGTTACCACTACCCACAAAATAAAAGATTGTTTAGAAGAAATCTTTGCACGAATTGAATATGAACTGTTGAATTCTTTAAATCAAGTTTGCGTGCTTGAAGTAAACACCAATCCCATTGTATTTAACCAGTCATCGAACAACGTAACAAAACTACCGCCAGCTGCAACGCACTGACGCGTTTCGACCTTCCATGATCATCATCAGAGTACGACGGCAAACTGACTATCGAGGATCAAACCGCATTGAATATATGTAAATCAAATTTAGATATGCGGCTCTCACCTCTAGCAGTCTTGCATACATTGAACTTGACTGGAAATGTCGGCTGCACAATTTCTATGTAGTCACGAACATTAACTGTTTGCAGCTTTCGCCACATATACATATATAGGCAATACAATTTAAACAATAATTGATTGCGCGGGTGGTGGTAACAATTCTTTAAATCAAGTTTGCGTGCTTGAAGTAAACACCAATCCCATTGTATTTAACCAGTCATCGAACAACATAACAAAACTACCGCCA
>JAQBSW010005682.1:0-55256 GCA_029291075.1 Eudiplozoon nipponicum | reverse complement strand
ATTCCTATTGCTGTTATACATTATATTAAATGTACTATTAAGTCCGTATGCTAATCATCTCACTGATTAGCACTACACCTTCCTTGATTTGAAAACCTCAAGCGAATTTAAGATCATTTTCGTGGACGATCCTAGTATGTACAAACGCGAAAAAGATCTCGTTTGAAGGTAATATGCTGTGAGGATCCAAAAGGACAAAACAAGGTCTGCTATAAATCAGCGGCGAGATCTCACACATCAGGCACAGAATATCGACAGCGCGTTCCGGAAGGGCTAAACGGAAACAAAATAACAAGTGTTACGTCTATTACTAGGTGCCTTTTTTAGGTGTTGTATGTAGGAAAAGAGATTTCCTCTAACAAAAGTAAATACCATAAATCTTTTTTCAGACCGGTGCTTACAGATTTTTACTAAGTAAACATAGTATTAAGTTACATTTATTTTTTAAACTGAGTACCCATTTTTGCTGTAAACGAATAATTACAGCTTATACATAAAAATTGTTCTTACATAGCCTGTGTTCGTTTCATCTAATCTACGGCGAAGATCATTATTATTCCATGCAGTCATTTTGCGACTAATAAAACATGCCCAACATGAACAAGTGCATATCACTTGCTCAAATAAAGCATATACACAGTTCAAACCTTAATCTTAATTTTGAACTATGTGTAGCATGTTAGTGGGGATTATATATAATCAAATAAAAAAATCTTACTCTTATGTGGCATATGTCTTTGAAACTGATGTGATGGACATCAGAGCTAAATTTTACTGTTTTGACTTTATCTTTCAGTTTGCCAGGCAGACTCAATGTTGTGCCCTATCTGATAGGTTCAAGCAGCATAAACATGATAGACTTATGCGATTGCCAACCCGGTAAATCATTGGTTAGCTTTAACAACCGGTATTTAATTTATAAATGTCGAGTCTTTGCTCAGTGCTGTCCTCCTTGTTGTGGATTTGACCACATTTTTCTTGTGCGGGACAATTGATAGCACTCATAGGTCGGTAAAATCTTGAATTTTGTAGAAGGTGATTGGATAGTTGTTTGAACTTTTATAATTCAGGTTTAACACGAAAGTGAACCAATACTCGCCGTTTACATTCTCTATACGGGATTTCTATGTAATTTCAATTGGACTGCAATGAACGATTTAAGAAATAATTAAACTGCCAATCATTATCATCACGCAAAGAAATACAAGACATTAGAATTAATGTTTTAGTATATGACTATAACACAGATCACAACAAAAAAAACTAGAAAATTTAAAGAAAAAGTAATAATAATAATATTAATGATACTTTAGATAAACTAATGATTAAAGAAAAGTAATTTATGAGGAGCAACTAGTTAATATGAGTATATTTACCTAGATAACACATAAATGGGGCAATCTAAATCTCTGCAAAACATCATTAGGGTCAAGTCAGCTTTAAGACAGGGCAACATAAAAAAATACTGCTTCATTGTCGTTTTAAATGTATCATGTCACAAACATATACAAATCTCGCAGCTAACTAGCCAACTAAGAAAGGAAAGTTGAGAAGGTGATGGTTTTATAAATCTGCAATAAGTTCACCATTGAGCTCGACTTAATGCTATATCTTGTAGGCTTCCCAACCAAGAAATTTGATGTGAACGTGATCTCTATCCGGACAGGCGATTGGGCCACATAATACCCGATTTGAATTTAGTTTATTTTAACCGTTTCTGCTATGGAAAATTCTGCCAACTTTGTTTTTCGCCAATCTGACGCTGGGTGGGAGATTAATCTTCTACAGGACAATCGAATTGAAGGACGAGTTAAACTTTCACTCATAGTGAATGCTTCTAAAGATACTAGCAGTGACCAATTTTGTTGCAGCATAGAGCGCGATAGTTAATAAGAATGTTGGCTAAAGGTGTCTTGTGGATGGGCACAAAATGCCACTTTTTCACTCATTTAATACGGTATCGACCATCGAAATTGCGGTGGTAGTCTTGTATGTATGCAAGTTTTTGTGCTATCGACTGTAGTTACAGGTGGCTGAGCAAAAGCATACGTATCCATGAGTTATTTCTGCACGTATGTATATGTATTCCGAGTACAGATATTCTGGCGGAGTTCGGGCGACCGCATTGGACGGAATTTAAATTGGATTCTGACGGCCAACATACTGGCGCAATCCATTTAT
Source organism: Eudiplozoon nipponicum (assembly GCA_029291075.1). Taxonomy (NCBI): domain Eukaryota; kingdom Metazoa; phylum Platyhelminthes; class Monogenea; order Mazocraeidea; family Diplozoidae; genus Eudiplozoon; species Eudiplozoon nipponicum. The sequence continues at coordinate 53,075 of JAQBSW010005682.1, read as the reverse complement.
TGAATCAGTAGGACAACAGGGGTATGATATCGGGTAATGGATAAAGGATAAACATTGTCTGATTGTCAGAATGTTGTCGATCTGAATACGGGATAAATCGCTATATCTTGTAGTAAGTCTGCTTTTGGTGTTGGAAAATTGAATTCGCCACGTCTGGGTTAAAACGAAGGGTAAGATTTGGGTGCCTGATGACGTTTTCACAGATATTTTAATTCGCGGTTCATCTTCCTACAGCTCTGTTTCCCACAAAGAAATGACCTAGACTGGCATTTATATCCCCGTTTATCACTAATGCGTCAGAACACAGCTTAGAACCAAAAACCAAATCTAATAGCCCTGAAAAAAAATCATTTTTTAATAGAATGGCTATGAAACGGAGCGTATACGTATACTTCTGCGGAAGCCCGGTTGTCTATGCGGAACCTCGCGTATGTCAGACGACAATATATTTCTTTCGCTGCAGCAGTAGATATCAGAAAGACGCCACCATACTTAGCCTGTTCATTACAGCACTGGAATGGGTAAATAATCGCCTATTACCATGCACTTAACTTGAATGAGACATTGCGAAGTGATCAAAAAAGTTATGATCTGCCGAAAACAAGCTATTCGAATTCCGCGCGTGTGCAGTTTGGAAGACAAACACCTGGCTAGCTCATGAAACATTGAATCACCTATCTTTGATTTTAAGCGACATAAATGTAGCCGAGGAAATTTCTTAGGCTCACCGTACGCATTTCGGCATGTGTTTTGTTCCATTACAATAAAAGCATCGCCGCGAGTCATCTCCTTTCTGCTTATCCGTGAAATTCATGCATTTGAGCTTTTTTCTGTACGACTTCAACGGTCGTAACAGAACAGCCTATCATATAGCACAGTCTATATTTACTTTGACGGGTATTCGACGTCATTATTTTGGTGCTGAGCTAAATTTTACCAAAATTGAGGATAAGCATTTGGAACACTTGCTACCCCACCAAGACCTTATACTCTGGCCTCGATCAACATGACTTATCGCATTTCATGATGATCATGACATCGCAATGTATTCGTACATGAGATTAAACTCTTTTTCATTCTTTCTATTCTATTCAAACTATCTTTTTACTAGGTACGCAATACCTAACACTTATATGTAAAATATTGTTGTTTCATTACCAGTCTGTATGTTTAGAATTATGTGCAGTTATATGCATGCACTCAATATCGCCTCTATACATATGTTGTTACTAGACTCTTTCATAGAAAAACAAAGTAACAATGGACCAACATAACTCGGTGCAAAAAAATTTCAAAAAACAATGTAGGCATACATATTACTCATTAGGCTCGTTAGCTCTAAATATATGCCTTGCACAATTGGGTTTTAGATTAGATGTATTCGCAATTTTAGCCGTTAATACAGGAATTTTATGTGGCGAACAGGAATATCTTTAACGTAACTATATTGCCTATAATAATCGTCATCATCGTCATCATGCACAGCCATAAAATAAGCTGACAGTAAATGTTTCACTGCCATATAACCATAAGAAGCGAAACAATAAAAAAAGAAAAGTTTTATAAATACCGAAAAAATAATATTTTATTCTCACAAATTATTAATGGGAAAGATAGAGAAAGAGAGAACCGTCTTTTTGTGTAAATTTATCTAGATAACATGCAGAAGTGAGGTAAACTAAACCTCTGGATAAAACCATTATACCAAGTCAGCCTGAATACAAGGACGACCACAAACGTTAGTTATACGAATTTACAAACTAGTAAACTGAAAACGAAAATTATGCATTGCTAAATTAAAATTATTTCCTATGACTTGATACGAGAAGAAACCCAACTAATATTAACTGTGGAGCAAAGCCAATTCCTGGGCTTTACATGAGATGATATGGCTGTATTACAATGTTACTTTGAAGGTTTGATCTACTGATATCGCTACAGCCAGCTAGAGCTCATTGGACGCCATGATATCAGTTTCTATGTCAACTGGCTTGGCATATTGTTCATATTATTTCAGCTTATTTTTTTAAATGTGGAAACTAAGTTTGATTTCACTTGATATTTATATGTTGTAGGCATAAATGGCTGCGTCGTTCGTCAATCATACGCCTTCCAGTAAGTTGTATTATTTGACTCATACTATTGCTTAGCCTTATTGTTTTGTATGTCAACTACAATGAATAAAAAGTTGTCTCAACTGGCTGATTTTTTAGATAGACAACTATTCTATGAATCAGTTATTGCGAAAATTACACAGGAAGATACAGAAATTTTTATTACGGAAGCAAACAAGATGTAATCTTCTTTTCATTTGATTGAATTTAGTTGCAAAAATGTGTTAGCGAATGGGAACAAAGAAGTTCAATTCTCTCTTAAAGATATTAAGGTTCCACAAGTTTTTTGGCGTATTTCGTGTTCAATTTCCTGCCATATTGTTTGATTGTTTTTTTAAACTTTTTCTAGAGATGTCTCAATTCTGAAGAGCACATTGCCAGAAAGCTTAGTTTAAAGCAATTTCTAATACTTTATCAAGAGTTGTGTACTCTGAAGCATGTTTATATTAGAATGTCATTGCCGCAGTAAGTTAATGAAACAATTATACTAATTATTATTTCATCTAGTTGGTTTTACGTCTATTTTAATATATTTACATGTCTTTCTGAACTTTTATTTTAAACATTAAATATATTATTATATTATTATTAGGTGTTGCGAACCTAGTAACAAATTAGTTCATTTGTGACCAGAAGGATAAACCAAAGGCAGCATGAAAGGAAAGTATAATCTCATGCACATTCGTTTCGTGCTTACTGGCGACTCATCAGTAGGAGCCGGTATTACGCTCTTTACCCACTATTTATTTCGGTCAAGAATGTGGGATAACAGGACGGTACAATCTCCTAGACGAATGTGTAAACCTGCAATAGTGAAGCTCATCTAAGTCACGAAATGCGACTTGAACGCTAACTCGGGCTATAGGGGATATACGGTCGTCAAGGATACCTTTCACTATGGCTATTGTGCTAGTAACCGATGCCAACATTATTGTACCGAAAAGGTACATGGTACTAAAACTATGGTTTCCGAGACGGTACATTATACTTTCCGTTCATGCTGCCTTTTGTTTATCCTTCTGGTAACAAATGAACTAATTGTTACTAGGTTCGCAACACCTAATACATACTTGCATATATATTAGTTTTCCTATTATTCCACATTCTACCACCAAATATATAATGGTTAAGGGCATACCAGCTCCTACTGATGAGTCGCCATTAAGCACGACAGGTACATGAGATTATATACTTTCAGTTCATGCTGCCTTTGGTTTATTCTTCTGGTCACAACTGATCTAATTTGTTACTAGGTTCGCAAAACCTAATACATACTTACTGGTTAAATTGTCTTTTCTAACTTAGGCAATGCTTGGTTATTACTGACATATGTATATATTTAATGGGACCGGTGTTTATATCAAGATTGACACCTTGATTTATATAAGAGTTATCAACATCTGCGCAACGTGTGTTCTTCTACTTATATAGATTTACTCCGGTTGGCTCCATCGTTTTCTGTCTCCATTGTGCGCGTTTGTATTCTTCAACGCCAGACTAATCAAACATGAATGCGATGGGAAATTATATTTCATTATTACTAAAGTATAGTTATAGTCATTAAAGACAAAATGGGCATCCAGCTGTCTTATATTTTAGGCGATTTTTTTGAAATTTTATTGCGGAGTGCCAGCTTCATATTCTCCAATGCCGCGTTTTGCGTACGCGGGTAATAGCTTTGCGCCAACACTTTCACAAAGATCCGATTGATCACAATTTCCAATTTCGTTTTGTCTTCGATCGGGCGGAGTTTATATTCGTCCCAATGGAGATGCGGCTCTATCACATCTTTGTGTACTGGCTACGTTTCAGAACTGAAATCCCCGTTCCATCTTCAGGCCCAATTGCCACATATATACGCAGCATAATACTCACAATAGCAGATTTTAGCAAATGTAGTATTTGTAATTAGTAGATCAATTCTTACCTCAGTATAATTTCAGCTATCTCAAATTCCCGGTATACATTTATATTTGAACTAATTTGTTACTACGTGCGCAATACCTCATACGCCATTGTATACATTAGAGCTCCCGGGTTAAAATAAAATACAGTATTTGGCAGTCAAGGTGTTTGTTTTATCAGTTTTGAATTTTTATTACGGTGACATAGTAACAGTATAGCTATAACAAAAAATGGGTTCGATACTTTCTCTCTCCCCTACTAGATTCTGCACACGTGATGAGATTATGTTTATCGGGAATTTGAGATAGCTGAAATTTTGCAGCATAGGTTGATCTTCCCTAATTACAAATAGTTTTATATATATATATATATATATATATATATATATATATATATATATATATATATAGATTTAGTTGTTGGGTGAGTGCATTCATGTGCGCTAGACATATGCATATATTGAGTTTATTTAATGAGACAAATTCTATGTTTAAAACCAGTGGTGAGTCAAAAAAATAAGTTATAAATAGAACAGTTTCTGAACGTGGTTACTACATTTGCTAAAATCTGCTATTGTGAGTATTATGCTGTGTATATATGTGGCAATTGGGCCTGAAGATGGAACGGGTATTTCTGCTCTGAAACGTAGCCAGTAAACAAAGATGTGATAGAACCGCGTTTCCATTGGGACGAATACAAACTCAGCCCGATCGAAGACAAAACGAAATTGGAAATTGTAATCAATCGGATCTATGTGAGACTGTCCGTGCAAAACTACTACCCGCTTCCGCAAAACGCGGTTTTGGGCGATTTGTCGGAAAATGTGCGTATTCTAGTAACACAGCCCCGGGCACCCTTTGGAGCTCACTATGCGGGAAATTAAGATGTTCTTATCTGGAAGCCATATTGTGTTGGGGTAATTTTTATATTTCGAGTTCCTCAAGTTGTTTTCAGTGCTCCATATTCACATGTATGGAAATAGAGAAGGCACATTAATTACAAAAAAATAGCTATCTACGAAAACTATCTTTTATAAACATAAATAAAACTTCATACTATCCAATTCATGTGTTCCTTCAGCAAATACACACACATACTTACACACCAATATGAATAGGAAATGAAATTGGTCAAGTAGACTTGTTTTATCCTTATTGTACACAAGTGTGTGGCCAGAATTGCCGTGGCCGGGGTTTCCAAGTATGCTTCAGAGTCTTGCAACTCCTCTGTTATGATTGGAAATCAGCGCACGACATCCAATTTTCAGTCATGTTTTTTTGTTCGCTTTTATTTCAGATGGGGAATTTTTGACATTATCTAAATTTACAATTTAATGCAGTAGAGATATTGCTGAAATTTAAAGCAAACGTTCGCCAGTTCGAGACCCGGTCGCGTCAATTCTGGCATGTACTTGACGAGTATCCACTAATGACGAAACTGTTCTACCTAATGAATTACGTTTGCTAACTTATATTACATTCAGTCTATACTAATTTTATATATATATATATATATATATATATATATATATATATATATATATATATATATATATATAATTTAAATTTTTGGTGTATCGCTCGTGTGCACATGAAATTTCAAAATGCATTATTCCAGGCAACAAAAAGAAATTTTAGAATATTCTTTGAGCACGTCACATTATCTTGCTTAATGAAAGCACATGGTTTACGTTTTTTAAATGGTAAGGTAGATATTTTTATTGACTGCCAAATACTAGAAATTTTTCTTTTCGCTGTGTCAATTAAAATGTTTTCTTCAATTTTTCTAAACTCAATAATAATTTTTTTTGTGCGAATGATGCGAAAATGAAAAGGGATAATCATTTTTTCAGATACCTTGTTGATGGTGTTTTTCACTCCTTTTTGTTTACTTTTGTAAATATTGTTCTTAAACTTAAAGAAAACCAGAGGAAATGGAACCGGACGACTATGATTTGTGTATCATTTGTATGGAGCGAAAACCAGATGTTATACTGCCATGTCTTCATATCTTCTGCAGGACATGCATAAATCAGTGGTAAATAATATTTTTGCATTCTTTATTTGTCATTAATATAATACCTGTTTGCGTAACTACTTCCCGAAACGGAGTTCTACGTACAGTTGATTTCAGCTGAACCAGGAACTGCTTGACTAAGAATCAAAGTATCTCCTCTGAATAAATCACATACCAGTTGACAGGAGGAGTTCATTGTGCGTTTAATGCCGATATCTTTGCTCCAAACAGTAGTTGGTCGCATCATCATTCACCTGCGCCTAGTTTATTTCTGCAGGTAAAATGATTTTGTTCGGAGAACAAGATTAGGGTATCTATTTAGAACCTGCGGTGGTAATGATCACGATGTTCGTATGCCTGGCTAGAGCCGGCCGGTCGTCAGAATAAGCATTGCTATGTCTACAAAGTAACGATTTTCCATATGCTCTGGTTAGGGTATTCTTAATGTAGTATGGCTGAAAGGGTAACTAAATTGTGCGGTAGAAATGTCGATAGCAATGTCGTTTAGCAATAAATTTTATTTGTCTTTCACATTTTTCTTCAAGTACGTTTCAGCATCCACATTCCTTTTCTGTGTATATTTTTTTGTTTGAAATGCATATGCGCATATTTACGAACAAAGGTTATAGCTTCTAAATGTCGAGACTGGGTGACTTAGAAAATCTTTTAGTTTAAGGACTCCCTATTCTGATTGCTTGCATTTTAGGCCAAAAAATTTGACGTTCTTTATTTTGCGTCTTTTGTTTTATTAATTGTTTAAAATGTAACTTGTTTTCTTTGGGGTTGAAAAGTCAATGGAAGTTTTTCAGAGGCATTTCTCCGTTTGTACTTTAATCTTCCACGAAATGAATTATGATAGGATGTTTGGTTTTTCTTGTTATTTTTAAGCAGCTTGCAGCGGTTATATAAAAGATAACGGCTTCAAAAATATATTTATTTTTAATCTGCTTGTGCATTCGTATTTCACAATATATTTGGAACGTGATATTTGTTTGCTAGGATTAACGATACAAGTACAATGACGAAATAGTGTTACAGATCACCTGTGATTTTCAATACAGCAATTTTAATGTGTTCAAATAATAAAAAAATGTTAAACCGGCTTTTTAAAATATTACCTGACCTGTGTTGTGACTAATACAGGATAGTTCGAAAGCAGCTGGTGGTACTTTTCTTTCGGTCCACAGAACATCTAAAGTTTTAGTTGTAAACTTGCTTATTTTTTGTGTGTAGAACTTGTGATTTACTGTGGGCCGAAGAGGGATGCCGCCAACTGCATCTGAACTATTTCCGCCGAACTAGTCCGCTAGAACTCAGCCTGTGCTAGTTACAGCACATATCAGCTAATACTAAATTTATTATTTGTTTAAATGGAAAAATAAATTATGCATTGAAGCAAAAATTTATTATAAATCAGGTTTATGAAACACGAGCCCTGTCCACGGCAAATTCTTGCCAGTACATGATGAGTTCCCAATAAGGATGAAACAGGTCTCTTGGATGAATTGCCTTTTCTACACTATACAATTCTTCGTTTATACTGACATATGCAAGTAGTTATTGGGTCAGGTGCTTGTATCAAGACCGCAACTTTGATTGTAATAATTTATGAAATACAGTTTGACAAAGACTTACTATTTTTTCCAAAACTCAAATGGACTGCAATATCTAGTGTTTTATATAGCAAAATTTCAAAATCAATGATTACTCTAATGCCTGACGTACAACTAAACATCTGCTAAATATATATGTAAAGTAGGAGTTCCCTGCAGTCTAGCAGTACAATATCCTTTATTATGCACAAGCTATTAGTGCTCAGTGCACTATGTAGGTCAGAGCGGCCAATTGCTAATAAAGTGAATCAAAGAGAATTTTAGACTGAATATAGTTGGGAAAGCGAATTTTTCCGCACTTGGACACATTTTTCTGTAAAGGTGTATGTGTGCACATGTGAATCTTTCGGTATGCGCGTGCAAGGTTTCTGTTCACTGTTATATAATGTATGTATTTAATCCAGCCTAACTGCTTTGCTTTTCGAGATTTACGCCATAATGTTGCAGATATTGCAGTTAAGTAAAGGAGTAAATGACATTCTTAAATGTTGAGTTTTGTTGCTCAGTGCTGTCCTTCTTGTTGTGAATTTGACCGCATTTTTCTTTTTCGGGACAATTGATAGCAGTCGCAGGTCGGTAAAATATTGAATACTGTCCATTTTCAGGTGCACCGATTATTGGCCTTGATTGATGGGTTCTCACTTGTCCCTTCATTTTTGAGTCCAGCATCAGCTGCTTGTCTGAAAATGACGGAGCAAAATTTTCCACTTTTTGTTCCAATATTTCGAGACCTTATTTCCAGTCTCATCTTCTACGCGTCCGGAACAACAATTAAAAATAGAGACATCATAGATAGGTGTGTATGCTAATCCATAAGGTTTGCCTATATTTATTCTTGAAATGTCACTTTAGTGGAGCGCACATATGTGTATATAGGTTGTTGTGTGTGGGGAGGGGTGACATGGATAAGTTTGCGTATACATTTGAGTATTAGAGATTAGGCATATAGACCGGATATGAGGGGACAATAAAAATACTTTAGGAATTAAAATAATTATAAATAGATCTGTCTTGAATGAGGATACAACATAAACAACAAGTTGCTTTACCTTGTGCGTATTGTGTCAACCCTGAAGATGAGACTGGAAATAAGGTCTCGAAATATCGGAACAAAAAGAGTGGAAAATCTTGCTCCAACGTCATTTTCAGACAAGCAGCTGATACTGGACTCAAAAATGAAGGGACGAACTATGATAACTGATATCGATCAAGGACTGTAAGAAGTATTCCGAGTTATTCTTTAAATCTAGTTTGCGAAATTGAAGTAAACACCAATCTCATTGCATCTAACCAGTCGTTGAACAACATAGCAAAACTACCGCCAGTCGCACACACTGACGCGTTTCGATCTTCCATGATCATTATCAGAGTACGACGGCAAACTGATTATCGAGGATCAAACCGCATTGAATATATATGGAAACGCGTCAGTGCGTTGCGGCTGGCGGTAGTTTTGTTTTGTTGTTCGACGACTGGTTAAATACAATGGGATGGGTGTTTACTTCAAGCTCGCAAACTTGATTTAAAGAATTACCACCACCCGCGCAAACAATTATTGTTAAATTGTATTGCCTATACATGTATATATGGCGAATGCTACAAACAGTTAATGTTCGTGACTGCATAGAAATTGTGCAGCCGACATTTCCAGTCAAGTTCAATGTATGCGAGACTGCTAGAGGTGAGAGCCGCATATCTAAATTTGATTTCCATAGATATTCAATGCGGTTTGATCCTCGATAGTCAGTTTGCCGTCGTACTCTGATGATGATCATGGAAGGTCGAAACGCGTCAGTGCGTTGCGGCTGGCGGTAGTTTTGTTATGTTGTTCGACGACTGGTTAAATACAATGGGATTGGTGCTTATTTCAAGCTCGCAAACTTGATTTAAAGAATTGTTACCACCACCTGTGCAAACAATTATTGTTAAATTGTATTGCCTATATATGTACATTTGGTGAAAGCTACAAACAATTAATGTTCGTGACTGCATAGAAATTGTGCAGCCGACACTTCCAGTCAAGTTCAAGGTATGCGAGACTGCTAGAGGTGAGAGCCGCATATCTAAATTTGATTTCCATATAAATTTATTGCGGTTTGATCCTCGATAGTCAGTTTGCCGTCGTACTCTGATAATGATAATGGAAGGTCGAAACGCGTCAGTGAGTTGCGGCTGGCGATAGTTTTTCTGTTGGCCGACCTCTAGTTAAATATAATGGGGTTGGTGTTTACTTCAAGCTCGTAAACTTAATTAAAAGAATTGTTACCACCACCCAGGCAATCAATTATTGTTTAAGTTCCACACACGTTTGCTACATTCAGCAAGAGTCAGACTCCCGAATAATAGTGTCTTGTTAATAACGTCGTGGAAATTGAGCTTGCAAACTTGACTTGAGCAACAATACAATTTTTGTCTAGTCACATAACACAGCGAACTCACCATAAATTGCACGTGCTTATGCGTTTCGACCTTCCTTGGTAATCATCAGAACACGACAGAAACTGTCCGTCCGGGATCAAACTGTTATGCCTATATAATAAAGTGTAGGTCAACCGCTTTTTAAAAAAATAGATATTCGTTGAGTATAACTATTAGGTACTGCTTGTTGCAGAGAACTATTATGTATGTAATTGTGTATTAGGGGTTGCGCACCTAGTAGCAAATTAGTTTAAATATTCTGACTTTTGTTTATGCTTCTGATCATATTTGAACTAATCGTGTAGTATTTTTATTTCATTTAAACTATTTTAGGACTAATGTTGGTTCCTACCAGCTTCCAGAACATTCCCGTAACTTGTACATTTCTATGATCGAAAGTCTAAATGAATCTGGTGCTGAAGCAAGTTCACGTGAGAACTTTTTTTAAAAGCAACTTTGTCTTTCATATTGCCATTTTTTACATCTTTATTAAAATTACCTGTACAGGGGGTTTCTAATAGTCGAAAGTAATTTTTAAAAAAATTGATTTAATTAGCGACGTTTCTCTGAAGGTCTTTCGATTAATTTCTTCGATTATTTTCGGTGATTTGTTTTTTTCACACATTATTAATACTAATGTATGTATGTATTTTATGAATTAAATTGTGTAAACTCTTTCATATTGGTCTTTATTTTTATATTTATAGTTACTTCATATGTTCATGCTTTAATCTGTGACAATTTTTTTTATTTTTAAATTAAATTTTATTTATGCTATTACATCTCTTTTCCGCTGAATGTTTCAATTTTCTTAATTTAAATTTACGGAAACGAGCCATGAACCACGCAATTATCTAAGGCCTTTAATCAGCTAATTTTATTCAAGTGCAGAGTTGACAACGATTGACTCGTGTTTTTGAACCAAATGCTTTTGTTACATTTTTATTTATGTGTGTTTCATGGAATTGATAGTTTATATAATAGTTATATACTGTTTGTTTCGGAGAACTAATATATATGCAATTGTGTATTATACGTTGGATATCTAGTAATATATCAGTTCAAATTGAACCAGAAGGATTAACCAATGTCAGCATGCATATGCGCTTCGTGCTTACTGGCGACTCATAACAGGATACAGTATTACGCTCTATACCCACTATTTATTTTGGTGAGAAATTTGGGACGAAATATATAATCCCATGTGCACATTCGTTTTATGTTTACGGGTGTCTCGTCAGTGGGAGCCGGTATTACGCCCTATACCAAATATTTATTTGAATGAGAAATGTGGGACGTAAGGTATGATTTTATGTGCACATTCGTTTCCTGCTTATTGACGACTCGTCAGTATGAGCCGGCATTACGTCCTATGCCCACTATTTATTTTGGTGGAAATGTGAGATGTAACGTATAATCTCATGTGCACATTCATTTCGTGCTTACTGGCGACTCATGAGTAGAAGCCGTTAAAACGCCCTATAACCACTATACCCATCTAACTATATAGTTGTTACTGAGAAGTGTTGGTACCCTTTACAGCTTTGGTATATATATATATATATATATATATATATATATATATATATATATATATATATATATATATATATATATATATATATGGTGAATTGGCGTTTATGTCACATTGTCGAAAACTATTTGAAGTTAGCTTCAAAAGTGCAGGTTCACACATTCGTATAGGAGATTCTACTGCCCTAGTTTCCCACATTCCTCACCAAACTACAAAGAAGTTATAAGGGCATAATACTGGCTCCTACTGAGGTGTCGCCGCAAGCACCCAAGGTTATACCTTCCGTTCATGCTGACTTGTTTATCCTTCTAGTCATATTCCAATTAATTTGTTACTAGGTGCGCAACACCGAATGCGCATTTGCTAGTTTATACGTCAAATTCTACCCTAGTTGCCAGATACTGTATATTAATAGAAAACGACACTGATTACTTCAAGCTTGTTCCAGCCATTGTGAATGTAACGCGGTTTTAAACAATTTGTCTTGTTTACTTCGTTAATACTGAATTTGGGGCTACTTGATTGGTACCATTTTGAACAAAAATGAGATAATTAGGTATATAAAGTTAATTGACAAAATATAATGAAGTTATTTGAGATTATAAAGATAGGTTATCTATTTGAGAATATGAATAATTTCAAGGCGGATAATAGAAAAGATATTATTTTGATGCAGACCAAATGTGAGCACTCGAGTCACATTAGTCCCGAGGAGTCTACCTAAACTACATTTTGGAAACCTATTGGCCATTTAGTAGGTTTGTGGTCGTATTGCTTCTCCGCTTTATCAACACCAGTAACTTGGCACAAGTCTTTCAGGAAACCAACAGACTAACAGACTGAGTTCCAGTTGTTTTGCTATTTGAAGATATTTCGGCAGCCTTTGTCGGTTGCTATCTTCAGTTCACCAATCATCACAAGTTTTCAAAAATAAACTAATGAAGCAAGTGCGGTATTTCTTCTAACCATATCGTTTATACTTCTAAATGACCTTTCACAATATATTTCTTGAATGGTTGCGCAGTGCGAGCGTCAGATCTTGATTCTCCACGATTTGCATTCGTGGGTTGTCGCTTTGCACTATCAGTTTCGCAAAGATCCAATTGATCCCCATTTCCAAGTACGTATCGAGTTCGTTTTCGTGGTGACTGGGTGCTGATTCGACCCTTTCCTCCGAAGGCTTCAACATCGTTCATACAAACCAATTGAAATGATGTACGATCTAATCTTTGTTGATTCAATACGATATTTGCCGTATCATCAGACATTTAATCACACACAAAGTACAATGCTCACAATAGTTACTGTGACCAATTCTTTGTTTACAACCATTAGTGAGTAAAAAAAAATTTAACTAGAACTGTTTCGGAACGAAGTTACTACATTTGCTTAAATTTGCTTTTGTGAGCATTTTACTGTGTGTGATTAGAGGCCTGATTATGCTACGAGAAATACCATATCGAAATGTCGCCAGTAAACAAAGGTTAGATCGTGCCTCATTTCCAGTGGTTATTATGAACGATGTTGAAGCCACTACGAAGACGAACTCGGTACGTACTTGGCAATTAGGATCAATCGGACCTTTGCGAAACTGATGGTGCAAAGCGACTTTCACTAGATAGTTGCGTCCATAACGTGTACGTTCGTCAAACTAAGTGGAACTATAGTGGCTGAATATGAATTTAACATTTACGTATGTTAAATTATTTGTTATTAAACTCACAATAACTTATTTCGTATTTTAAATAAGCTTCTTATTTTACTGAATATGACTTTTGCGTCTTTCTTCCACTCTTTCTATTGAGCGTCGCCTCTACCTATGCAGATAAAGTATTGCGAGCTGTTTGTCATTTTTACCAGATGCTACATGGAATAGTGTATTGCTTACGTTGCACAGAACCCATTTTGAAGAGATTTCCTGAGAGATATTAATTTATATATATATATATATATATATATATTATTAGGAAGAAAAAATATTTATTAAAAGTGAATAATGAACGTTTATTTTGAGAGTACTAATCATCAATCTTCAAGCTTTCCTTTATATATGTATCATGTGTTTTCATTTGATTATGTGGGTGGCAACTATTTTGACTTCATATTTTTCTTTTATTTCTTGTTTGGGATGAAATGTAAGTATATATGCGCATGTGTCTGTGCACATGTGGGGATCATTATTGTATTTTAGAGTGATGTCTGAGATCTGGTCTTTCTTGTATTTATGGATTGAGAGCTAACCAACTGTTCGCTTTGTTGGCTGTGTACGATTTTTTTCCTCGAATGTCGTTTTTCCTTTCGCATTGTTCCTCAATTGGAGCTTTTTTTCTGATCGCTATTATTTACATGGTTGAAATCATACTGCCTTTATCTGTTCAAAATGAGTCAGATTGAAATGCCTTGATTTATCGATCTTTTTGCCTCCGTCTCTATTGAAGCCTTCACATACATGTCACTATCATTAATACACCTAATAACTTGCTGCCTTTGTTGGTCCAGAATGAGTCCGATGGAAACGCCTAGGTTTGTCGATCTTTTTGCATCAGTCCATGTTGGAATCCTTTCATACATGTCACTATAATTCACACAATTGATATCTTGTTGCCTTTATTAGCCTGCAATTAGCTTGATTTTTCGAACTTTGTTAGCCTCAGTCTCTTTTAAAGTCCTGATGTATGTATGTATATATGCATGCATGTATACTTGTTTTGTTTATTCATCTGTGCCGTTTTGTACGCATGTGTATCCATATTCATGATTGAACTGTTTTTTGATTTATCGATGTAGGTTATGGTTACCTTGGCTAGATGTAGGTACCCTGTTTATACACAGGCTTAGTTCTGCTTTTATATCGGATAGACGCTACGAATAAGAGAATTTTTCTTTTGACCAATTCATTTTAATATACTTGAAAAATAAACTTTTGATAGGTTGCGTTACTACTTGATAACCGTGTATCTGCGTAGGTGGTGATTTGACTTTTCTCCTATAAGACTGAAGATTCTTGATCGCTGAATAATGAGACACTAATACATTTGTAGTTTGAACTGACGGGATATTTTTTTAGTATATTGGACGATATGTAAAAAAGCATACTAGTTTATTCCTAGGGGTTGTAACATGCGGCTTTAACTACCATATTTATAGTTAAAATTAGTGATTAGTGCTACTCAATCTTAACTTATGTGGCGTGGAGGTAGGGGGTAATTTTGTGTGTTTAATTGGCTTCCAGTATACGCTGTTCTTCTAAGGCAGTTGTGATCAAATCCAGAGCTGTTTAGGAGTAAGTTATTATACGTGAACCAAGGAAGTATTCACTGGGAACGTACTTGCAGAAAATTTTGATTTGAATTTTTGGTCTATTATATTATAATTGCCTTTCAATAACCAATATTTTGGTATATTTAGATTGAGGACAAATTTGCGAGAAGTTTTAACGCATTTCTTTAAATCAAGTTTGCGAGCTTGAAGGAGACACCACTGTCATTGTATTTAACCAGTCGTCGAACAACATAACAAAACTACCGCCAGCCGTAACGCACTGACGCGTTTTGACCTTCCTTGATCATCATCAGAGTACGACGGCAAAGTTTTAACGCAATACGACAGTATACAATTTTCGTTTATAATATTTATGAGCATATTTCGGATATCCTTTTAGTTGCTATTTAAACTCCTCAAGCATTGACTGGGCTCCATGTTTTTTATTGAACCTTTGTTTATTTTTAATGAGCTGATTATATTCGTCATCTGTACTATTATATGCTTTAGTTTCGCCGGAAAAGAGACGAACTCGGGAAAATTGTATGTGCATTATAAGTCTTGTCCTTTCTATTTTGTTTTTTATTTCTGGTGTAGGTGTATTTCCGGCAACATCGCCTAATCACCCGCAAATTGCGTTTCCGCAGAATCGTAGTCTTTGCCCCTTATGCCGCGCGAAAGTCGTGGATTCCTTAGACATGTGGTCAATTATTGATGCGCCTGGTCTACAAGAATGTGGCGAAGAATTAAAGAAGGTGGTTTTAAGCCTTGTTTGTAAGGCTGGTCGAGACCTAACTGTTGACTGTACGAGGTCTAAAACTGCATCAAAGGATTTGAACAGGGCGGTTAGTGAGTGTCTGCCTAGCCATGCCGAAGAAGATACTTGCCGCCAGCCCCTGCTCGTTTCAGAGAAGCGAAACTCATCATCCTCTCTGGATGACTCGTCTACTGATGACGTTTGCCGTGACTTTGTGATGGTCTCTTCATCAGAGAACTCGCTGATTTGCGATCAAAATGGCGGTGTGCCATAAAAAATCGATTGTGTACAGTTTATGGTTTTAACTGTGCGATAAACTGCGTTTTTTAAAGGTGTAAACGTAGTTGGATGGTCTGTTTGGGTTATCGATTTTGAAGGTAACAATCAGTTATATAATTTTGCTTGATTTTTCTCATTTCGGTATTAAATAAATTATGGCTTTATTTCTATTTTCTTCTCAATATTTGCAAAATAGAAGATTGGCATATTTGATAGAAAGGTGGTTATTTATACACTTCAAATGATCTTACTGTCAGAAGATTCGAAATACTATTTTTAGTTTCCCTTATTTTTGAATATCGTTTGGGTTGCAAATTTAAGTCTGTTTTGTGTGTTTGTGTGTGCATATTTTGTGATATTATATTTTACTGGTATATGCATGCGGTCATTGCCGACTTATCCGCTTTAGCGTAGCCGGCGTATATTGAACAACTTGACTCTATTCACATTACGTCTCTATGTTATTCTGGTAAATCTCAATGACTTAATTGGTGTGCTTTGATCAACGATGTTGGAATATAAAACTAATGCCGAAGTGATAATCATACATTTTTAGTCTCTATCGTAGTACCGTTTTTGGACGGTGAAATAGAGAATATAGATAAACATCTGAGTTATATTATTTGGTTAATGATGGAATAAGATAGTAAGATAGAAATAAATTGAAGAGGTTTTAAGGATAAGAAAAATATTGATTATTTTTTATGAATGTGGTTCCTATCGATAATTATGTAGAAATGGTATTGTCGTTTTTGAGTGACGACTGGAAAAAAATAGGTTGCTTAAAATTAATTAGAAGAATGAAATTAATCGATCCATATTTGATATAACAAAGCAAACTAGAAATTTGGTACACTGAATTTTAAGTTTTTTCGGTGTTTCATTAGACTGTTCGTTTCTATTTATGTCTCGTTTAAATGTTCTGTACCTTTTGTAAAGACAGGATCAATAACATTTTCTCTGTTTAACTACACGTGTGTGATTGCAAGTTATGCAGCAATTGCATTTAGCATTGTTGAATAACTTGATGGCTAAATGGCTTTGTTTGAAATTTTCGATTTTGTTTCTTCGTTTCTATTTGAACAGTTCTGTCATGTTAATTGATCGGATTTTCATTATTTTCACTGTAATATCCGTATTATTTGATCATTTAAAGGTAGTCAAAATGGTTCGAAAACCAGCTAATACTTGGATAGACGGCTTTGGATACATATTTATTATTTGTATTTCATCCTAATAACGAATATGTTCTATTGTTAGTCTAACAAGTTTATCTCTTTCTAATGAAAACACTGAAATAACTTTTCCGATGCTAAAGGAATGGAGAAATTAAGGTTTTGTAAACAATAGAAGTGACGTGCCACTAAGTTACATAAATGACCAGAATTCTAGGCCGTGTTAAGTGGTTCGGAATTCATTGCACCTCTTGGCTTGCACAGTATCTGCATTATGCCTGGTCCTGATAGAAGTGGTAAATCTCGCACTAAGGCCAAGAGCCGATTTGCTCGTGCTGGTCTTTAGCTTCCAGCCGGTTGTGTTCGCAGTTTATTGTGCAAAGGCGATTATGCTGACTGTTGTTGCCGGTGCTCCGGTTGACTTGGCTACAGTCCTCGAGTATTTGGCTACCGAAGTGTAGGAGTTTGCAGGCAATGCAGCACGTGACAACAAGAAGACACGTGTTATCCCTAGACGGACCATATTGTCTTCTTTTTACTGGATCAGATTTTCGCGATCGTGCGAGCTGTGGTTGCTTTAAGCTTCTATTGCTAGTCATCTAGTTGTTTGGCAAAGATCTATCGCTGCAGTTACCCGGAATGCCTTAATATGCAGAAGAATTTGTTATCTGATTTCTTTGTTCGTTGTACGTGTAAATCGATCTATATTTGCTATGTCAATAAATGCTTTCTTTCAGATCAAGTACACTACTAATTTACCTCTGAAGTTTGGCAAAGAAAAATAAAGCGAAATTGAATGAAATTACTCATCATTTTTGTAATTGGTTTCCTCTTGAAAATGTATAGTGAATCAGCTCGCCAATCATTTTCATTCCCGTTTTGAGTGTGTGTTAAGCCACGTACAAATGAGACATATTCTGCCACCAATACACATTTTGGCTTCTTTATGCTCCACTCAGCTTATCGCTTTAAGTAACTTTTAATGAAATTCGTTTTGGAAATGCGTAAGGGACATGAAAATTGCACTAAAATTAAGATCTGACCAGCTCTATCCAGACGCTTTTTTATGAACGACTTTAGGAAACGTGGATTGTTTTGGTCGGGACATTGGTTTAGAATGATTTTTACACATTCTGCTCACCGGGCTAAAGAAACAACTCAGATGAAAGTATTGGACTGCAGAAAGGATTGAGTGGCAAGTTTTTGATCGGAAACTATTATTCACGCCATTAGCCATTTTATTACGCTGCATCGTACGTAAGACACTTGCGAGGTTGGAAATCTGTTGCAATTTAGCGAAAAAACAGGGTCCTCCGGAGAGAACAGCTTAATTTTGCTTTTTTCGCTAAGACATTTCCGGAGTCCACTGTGTTTAAAATTCTATGCGAAAATTCATCTTTGTACACTTTTAGGAAGACAAGCATACGCTATATTATACAACTAAGGTGATTGATAATATTTTCTGATTTTTTTATAAGTAAAGTTAACACTAATTCCAAGTACTTACCAGTCTAACAACATAGAGGAGCTATCGTCAGTCACATGTTGTTCGACTGGTCAAAGAAAATAAGATTATTGTTAATATGAAGCTCACAATATTGAACAAATAATTGTCATCACCAACCGCAATTTTGCCTGAAATCTACTACTATAATTTTATCTAAAATGGAAGACCATTTATTTTTTTTATTCCTTACGTTTGCGCGAGCCTCATTTGCAATGGTTATATTTAAAATGAAATCAAATTCAAGTGCCAATCTATGCTTTGGCATTATGCGTTTCTTCGTTCGCATTTGGTAGCTGTCTCTAATAAATAGAAAATAAAAAATTAGCTGGCAGTAACAATCTGCCAGGAGAGGCCTGAAAATTGTTAAAATATTTCACGACGTTTTATTTCAAGTATATTCGATTATACTACTCAACATAACTTACCTGCTACGCACATAGATTTTTATTTTCAATTTCACAAGTTAATTAAGCAAGCAAATTTATTTACTTTGTGACAGGCTGGCTTTTGTTGGTTTCCAAATTTGTTATTGCACAACGTTCTTGTTAACCATAAAAAATTTGAAATATATTCTGCTGCTTCATTAAAGAGTGGAAAACTTATTGAAATGCACATTATGAGTGAATGGTGGTTGGTCAGCTGTTCAGTTTCAGTTTTTGCATCCTCATTTTTTCCTGAAGCGTCATATGACATTTTTAAATAAAACGATTTTTTATCGAATAAAATTGCATTAATAAATGTATTGATTCGCTTTTGCTGCAACTACTGTGTAATGGTTTATGGAATTTACATACATCTTGAAATAAGTGCAATATAAATTTCTGCGTCTCATAAAAGATCATTTTTTCAAAACAAAACAGTGTCATCTGTGCAAAATTGATTCGAATGATTATTTAGGTTGGATTAGCATTGAAGAGTTAAATATATATAACCACGAAAATAAAAACTATATATATATATATCACTTTATTTACTGCGGCTGACTCCTTTTGGAGGATAAGCCGGCTCCACATTTCATGGAGTTTCTTGGGAATTTGGTACAAGTGGTGTCCCCTCACCACTCGGCTTTTTGATCGAGGACGCACCTCTAGCCTTTGCACATCCAAGCGCAGTCTGCAAGGCAGCAGTAAGTTGCATGGTTGCCGGTGGCTGTTGGGAGCTCATTCGCCATTCGGAAGTACGGGGTACTGTCCAGGAGTCCATGTAATCCTGTGGCTGTTGAACCCTTTTGTGGCGGGGAACACACGCCGAGTCATGGTGCCGTCGTCGGGCTCATGTTATTTTATAGGAGATCCGATTGCCGGTCGGAAATCCACCACGCCCTGGTGACACCACCGCCATAGCCCCGTTAGCCCATGTACGATCGGCCATCGAGACATGGTTGACACCGTCGTACCATGGTTGTGACAACTTTATTATAGGCAATGTAATTTATTCAAGAACATAATGCTTACCGGTATCTGCATCGAAAAATTCCGGATTCGTCTCTTAAACAGTTTTTCTAGTTATGCACATAGTTTCACAACGATTCATTGCTTTAATGTGCCTTCTGACAACGGTGGGTTTATTTTTTAGACAAACATTCTCATTTTGGATACGTTTAGGTGCTGTTTGTGTGCCAGTCTAGTTCGACTGTATTACCTTATGGACAGGCTAGCTAGAATAATCTTGCTCTGTTTACTTCGTGCGCATGATGTGGCAAAAGCATTTATATGTTCACTCTCTGCAGGAGCAACCAACATAACATCGACGTATCGTCTAAATCAAACTTTCCATAGCTAAACTGAGCGTTTCATGATCATGCTTTCGTTCTCCCGAGTGGTCGGAATTTGTTCAACTGAAGATCTAACGCGTGATAGTTTTGTACAGATTTGCAGAGAATGAGTAACACCTATACGTTACTCATCTTACATTCTTTGCTAGATCTGACATAAACATTTTCATAAGGTTTATACATTTGTTGACAGAATAACCTAAACATGGCTTTCAAAAATGCTTCTATATTATATAAAGCTCTCTTTGCCTATGGGGTTTCAAAAGGAATTACTTTTTGTTTTGAAAACAATTTGTTTGTGTGCTTCCATTGACGATATAGCTTCTCTATAACCGAAACAAATGTGCACGAGATTATAATTTTCGTTCATGCTGTCTTTGGTTTATCCTTATGGTCATATTTGAACGAATTTGTTACTAGGTGCGCAACACCTAATACACAATTGAATATATACTAGGTCGCCGCCACTAGTAGTATCTAACTGTTACATATTTAATTGAATGATGCCCTGATTACCACAGAATGTGATAACTGATATCGATTAAGGCCGGGGTGTATGGATTTTGTTGGAGTAACGATTGTTCAAGAATAGTTGTAATTCTCAATTTTTGTGTTCACACTATGTACTGACTCAGCAAACATATTTTTATTACTTTGTACCTTTTAGTTACCATAGCGTGTGCTTCGTGCATTGACAGCTGAAATTAATTTAACCTACTGGATAAGTGCATTATCAGCCTTAGTTAGTGGTCTAACAGAAGCATAGACTTCCCTGAAGACTTGCTGCATTATTTTATCAGATTTAGTTTTTAGGAATTCAGGTAGAGTAAGGATGGTCTTATGGTATGGAATTCGAAACGGATTTCTGCGTCCAATAGGCCAATCTGTTTAATTGATTGAGCATTTGCAGCAAAATTGGCACGATTTTGTGTCATCAAAAGTGCTAAGCCATCATCTACTAAGCAGAATGATTTTATTCCGAAATCGAGGAAAGATCACCAACCCATCAAAATGTGTAACATCGTTCGTATATCTTAATTATTATTTAGTCTGTGAAATAATATGATCTTCTATATTTGCTCATCCGTACAGTTAGTGTAAAAGTGCTTTAAACTATAAAATAAGAGCCATCATACCTCATCATCAACAACGTTCTCGTTACCATTATCATCATAATCTTTATGATCATGATGATCATCATAATCGTCAGCAGCTGCAGCAGCATCAACATCATCATTAAAATACTCCACATAATCATCAACATCAGTCTCGTTATCACTATCATCATCGTCATCATCAGCTGCAGCAGCGGAAGCTGCATCTATATCATCATCAGCATAATCCTCATAATCATCAACTTCATCCTTATCATCATTGTGAACATCATTCCCTCTATCATTATTATCATCATCGTCAACAGCAGTATCATCATCAGAATAATCATAATCAACATCATTCTACTTATTACTATCATCATCATCGTCAGCAGCATTATCAATATCATCCTCAGCATAATTCCCATAATCATCAATCTCATCATCATGCTCATCGTCATCAACTTCATTCTGGTTATCACTATCATCATCTTTATGATATTGATTCTACTTATTACCATCATCATCATCGTCAGCAGCATTATCAATATCATCATCAGCATATTTCTCATAATCATCAATCTCATCATCTACATGCTCATCGTCATCAACTTCATTCTCATTATCACTATCATCTTTATGATATTGATCATCATCGTCAGCAGCTGCAATAGCATCAATATCATCATCAACGTAATCCCCAAAATCGTTATCCTCATCGTCATGATCACAGTTGCCACAAACTGCAATAAAACAGAATTTAGCAAATGAGGCTTTATCGTCGTATAACCGCAGGGGTAAAGAAAAAAATTTAATTTTTCCTAATTAATAAAAATTATTTATAATCGAAGAAATAATAATTTAGTACAAAAAGTAAATGACGAAGCGCTGTTCATCATAAATATATTTAGATAGGTAACACACGTGCATAAAGCAGAACTGAGCTCTACACAACAACTATGGTCAAGTCAATTTTTAAGCAAGTTGACGTATGAAATACAGCCTCCTTGCAGTTTGACAGAAGATACAATAATTGACTATGCAATCTCATCCTGAACTGAATTCGTTAGGTTCTTATCTAGTGCATAGTTTAAGTGAAGCGCTGTGACATTGTAAAACATTTGGAGCATGTAATCTAGTTACGACTGGAGTCAAACGTGAACCCCAATAGTTTTCGCACGAATTATGATTGCCTTTTTTTTCTAGGATAGGGATAACGGTTTATTTACTTAAAGCAAACGGTGCGGTCTTAACTCGCCGTAGTAGTAGTCAAAAGATTAGTCATCGCCTCACAACTTAAGTCGCAACTATCGTAAAGGAAGAATGTGAGCGGATCACCATGACCTGCAGTTTTGCGATGTTAGAAATAATTTAGAACTCTGATTGTTATTCGAGATAAGAGATGCTCATTGCGTATACTAGCATACTTGAGGATTGGGACCTAAAAATTACCTTTGAAGTATTCAGCTCACCTTTATAGACGACACGTTTCATCTGTTAATAGAATATCGGTTCGTTAAATTTTATTTTCCCCGACCTATTGTGCGAACAAGTTGAAGGAAGCCTTATCTGTTGTCGGATGCGAAAGCTTCTTCTATCTTTGGTATTGCTTACCTAGTATCAAATAGGTTCAACAAGGACCAGAAGGATATAGCAATATCAGCATGAGCAAAAGGTAAATTCTGAGCTCCTGTTACTCAAGCAAATCCATCCAATGGCCTTGATCGATAACAGTTATCACTTTTCGCGGTAATCATGACACCATTTTATTAAATATTTATCAGTTAAATAATTTTTGTTGCATAGAACTAACATATATGCAATTATGTTTGAGTTATAGTGCACCTAGTGACAAATAAGTTCAAATAGGACCAGAAGTATAAACCAAAGTGAGCGTAAATCAAATTTAAATTCTCATTTACACATGGCGTAGTACCGCTTTCTAATGATGAGTCTCCAGCAATCACGAAACGTATGTGTACAGGAGAATTTTACCTTTCGTTCATGGCGACTTGTTTTATCTTTCTGGTCCTATTCGAACTACCTATATTCTATGTACGTAATACGTATCGCACAATTGTATATGTAAATATAAATATCATATAATAATATATATATATATATATATATATATATCTATACCTGCAAGAAACAATATGTAACTTCTCTTTTAGACATGGTCCAAAATGATTCGGGCTAAAATTTTAGACTTTTCGTTTGTCGACATCTAATAGTCTTTTAAGTTTTATTATAAGTCGAACTTGTAGGACTAGATTTTAAAATCTCCACGGACTTTTCAGATACCCAAAGCTGATTCTACGAGTGCCTGCTACACCACATAAAGTGATACATACAGTGTACCTAGCGTATTATATCTTCTTCCACTGTAAGATAAATCTTTCACAATGAAATCCAGGTAACATCAATTCTCAGGAAGCTGTTTGCGTTTGCTTACATATTTTTTGCGTTTGTTCTATCTTGGCTTTCTCGAAAATGTGAGTGAAACCAAAAAGCATATAAGTGCGTGATCCATGTCGACATACGAGTTTCAAAATGAAAGAAAATCTTGGATGCAATCGCGCAATCTACATCTAATTGCCACATGACCTATTTGAGTCCACGGTTGTTCGTTGACTGCAGACCGCTATGTGGCGTTACGCATCGCACTACGTCTGAAGTTTATGCTACTCAAGCCTAATCTATACTCCGAGCAATTATCCAACAATCGCTCATGCTGCCTTTGGTTTATCCTTCTGGTCACAACTGAACTAATTTGTTACTAGGTTCACAACACCTAATACATGCTTGCACATATATTAGCTCTTCGCAACAAACAGTATTTAACTGTAGTATATTGAATTGAATGATGTCATGCTTACCGCGAAATGTGATAACTGATATCGATCAAGGCCAGAGTGTATGGATTTACTGGAGTAACAGGTGTTCAGAAATTGTTGTAATTCTCAATTTGGGTGAACTATAGCATAAATTGATATCCATCATGTTGGTATCATGTACCGACTCGGAAACCATAGTGTTAGTATCATGTACCTTTTCGGTACAATAATGTTGGTATCGGTTACTAACACAATATCCATAGTGTTAGTATCCTTTACAGACTCGGTATATATATTATATAGTGTGAGTTAGCGTTGAAGTCGCATTGTCGTAGACTTTATATGATGTTAGCTTCACTATTGCAGGTTTACACATTCGTCTAGGAGATTGTACTGTCCTATTATCCCACATTCTTGACCAAAATATATAGTGGTTAAAGGGCGTAATACCGGCTCCTACTGATGAGTCGCCAGTAAGCACGAAACGAATGTGCATGAGATTATACTTTCCGTTCATGCTACCTTTGGTTTATACTTCTGGTCATAACTGAACTAATTTGTTATTGGGTTCGCAACACCAAATACATACTTGCATCGTTCATCATTGTCTTTGCGCAGTGAGCTTAATGCGTATCTGCAACCTAGGTGAAGTTCTGAATAGCTTAGGCGCCAAATTTCAGCATTCGTGTCATTTATGACTAAGGTTACATTTCAAATCCTCTCTCTCTTCTTAGTAGTAAATTTAGGTTTTTTAAGTTGTCCTTGCTGTTGTCTGTGCTGGAATCATTACGAGCATGTGTAGATTCACCAGATAAGACAAAGTTTATTTAGGTTGCTGGCGTTAAATTGAAAACTCCAATTTTAGCTTGTGCGTATTCTATTTTGCTCGAAAATTAAAACAGTTTTACAACTATGTGTGCTGCATCGCCTATTGATGTACATAAAAATAAACAAAGTACTGTGTGTACCTACGTTGCAGATATGCATTTCATCAGCAACCAATGTTCGTTTTCATTTCTTTAATAGTTTATGCAAGAACAAACTATTCGAACAGTACACAAAGATCTGATTCATCACATTTTCTGATTTTGTTTTGTCTTTGATCGGGTTGAATTCTTCTTTTTTTTAAAAAAAAAGAAAACCCGATCAAAGACAAAACAAAATCAGAAAATGTGATGAATCAGATCTTTGTGTAACTGCCCGTGTACAACTATTACCCGCGTACGCAAAACGCGGCATTGAACCAATAAACTTGTACACACCGCAACAAAATTTCAAAAATTATTCGAACAGTAAACTTTGTGAAGAATAATTTTTCCGTATTGGTTACAATCGATTTAAACAAAAAAATTTTGTGCGTAATGTAAGCCAGATCGTATTGCATAGTACAATTGATAATACTATACAAGGTAAAACGAAATGTTGGAATATGGAAACATATTTTAATCAAAATATAACAGTTAGATACGGCTTTTAACGGAGATCTAATAAATATGCAAGCATGTATTAGGTGTTGCGAACCTCGTAACAAATTAGTTTAATTATAGACAAGAAGGATAAGACAAAGACAGCATGAACGGAAAGTATAATCTCATGTAAATTCGTTTCGTGCTTACTGGTGACTCATCAGTAGGAGCCGGTATTACGCCCTTTAACCACTACATATTTCGGTGAAGAATGTGGGATAATAAGACGATACAATCTCCTAGACGAATGTGTAAACCTGCAGTAGTGTAGCTGACATCATATAGAGTTTACGACAATGCGACTTCAACGCTAATTCACATAATATTATATATATACCGAGTCTGTAAAGGACGGCTTCAGGGTGTAGAGGCAAGTGAAAACCCATCAAACAATGCCAAACATAAACTGTGCACCTGGAAATGTAAATGATTCAAGATTTATCCGACCTACGAGTGATATCAATTGTCTCTAACAAGAAACAGGCGGAAAAAAACAATGAAAGGCAATGCTGCGCAAGGTACAACAACATTAAAGCATTTCTGTTGTTGCGTTTGGTAATTATCTTAAATGCCACGTATGGATAGCCTACGTGTGAGGTTTCAATGATATGTTGCACAGTTGCAGACAAGTATTCACGATTTCTATGGATTATTGAGAGTTTAGGCAATCGGTCGACCCTAACCGCCGTTCTCTTCAATTGCTTGGTAAGAAACTTCTGTTAACTTACATAACATGCGTAGTTTAGCTGCAATAGAACATTATGCTAAAGCCGCTTCTAATTTTTCGAACGGTATCCGGGAGACAACATATTTAGGTCTATTTTCTTTATTTCTGATCCTACACACTTTTTGTATTCTCTTTCTCCAATTTGATCAGTCGGCATTTTTTAACAGTCTTTAAATATTACTTCAATCTTTCTTTGAATATATTCCTCATATTTTAAATCTGGGCTAATCGGTGTAGACATTTTTCCAAGATCAGCCAAGGACTGTTGATAATTTATATTGAAATTGCACGAAACTTGTAGCCACGCAAACATTATGTGACTAGGTTAGCTAATAATAAATTGCCATTTTGAATCTATTGGCAGAATATCGAAGAACGGTAAATAATAACCTCTAATGAATCGACAACCGAACAATGTCCTGGTAGTTTACGCAACGGTTCAAGTATGAGAAATATCCACATAGTCAATGCATGGAGCAGAGAATTGGACATTGATAACATTGGTCACGTAGGTCTACCTTTTATGCCCGTCCGTACACTGTTGGTATAGATGATACATCTGGTCTGCGTTTCTGTGCAATGGTATTATCATTCGAACCGGCATCGGTTAAGATTTTAATTTCATTTATTACCTTCCGCTAACATGTGTTAATTTCATCTGATGTACTCTCTAGAAACAAAAATATTGTATTATACTTCCAGCGTTCTCCTCGTTTACATATAGCCTTAATTGCCCATTATAGCGTCGTCCTTGTTTTTATTAGTGTACAGTATGTATATGACTGCTGAAACGCATTTCAATGTCGCTTTGTTCAAGCCTACTCTTTTCGACATTCAAAAGGTTGCCGACATGTCGTCTGATCAACTGAAATAGGTTGCGATCTTGATGTAGACACCAAACCTATTATGTACATAAATACATTAGTATAAACTAAGCTTAGTTTACACTGACAAATGTGTGCATATAATGCGACTGGTGTCTACATCAAGATTGCAACATTGATTTAAATATTTTTTATTACCACACGCGCTTAATTATATTAAATAGCTTTAAATCAGATTTTATATTCAGTAATGTTTAATTCTATGTCGGCTGTCTTTTAAAATAGAGTAATTATTAGGTGTTGCGAACCTAGTAACAAATTAGTTCAGTTGTGACCAGAAGGATAAATTAAAGGCAGCATGAACGGAAAGTATAATCTCATGCACATTCGTTTCGTGCTTACCTGCGACTCATCAGTAGGAGCCGGTATTACGCCCTTTAACCACTATATATTTTGGTCAAGAATGTGGGATAATAGGACAATACAATCTCCTAGATGAATGTGTAAACCTGCAATTGTGAAGCTAACATGATATAGTCTACGACAAAGCGACTTCAACGCTAACTCACTCTATATAATATACATACCGAGTCTGTAAAGAATACTAACACTATAGCTATTGTATTAGTAACCGATACCAACATTATTGTACCGAAAAGGTACATGGTACTAACACTATGGTTTCCGAGTCGGTACATGGTACCAACCTGATGAATATCAATTTATGCTATAGTTCACCGACATTGAGAATTACAACAATTTGTGAACACCTGTTACTCCAGTAAAACCATACACCCTGGCCTTGATCAATATCAGTTATCACATTTCGCGGTAAGCACGACATCATTCAATTCAATATACAACAGTTAAATACAGCTTTTTGCGGCGAACTAATATATATGCAAGTATGTATTAGGTGTTGCGAACCTGGTAACAAATTAGTTCAGTTGTGAACAAAAGGATAAACCAAAGGCAGCATGAATGGTAAGTATAATCTCATGCACATCCGTTTCGTGCTTACTGGCGACTCATCAGTAGGAGCCGGTATTACGCTTTTAACCACTATATATAGTTCTCCGCAACAAACAGAATTTAACAGTTATATTTTATAATAGAGATTTAAAAGCTGTCTCGAAATCAATATCGCGTTTATCCTGAGGAAGACTTCCATTAAAATTCTTTTTCAGAACAGCATCAATAGGATTCTCTAGATGGTTAAAATTTTAATTTATTAATGAGAAATCAAAGCATTTTCTTCTCACTTTATTTATATTAGTTCACAATTACGTTAATTCAAATTGACTGCCAGCGTTTTTATTATGCCATGGCTTTACTAAAAATGTTTAAACAAAAATCAAAAGCATTTAACTAAAAAGTTACTTTTATTTTAATGAAATAAATTTAAAATATTGTTAATGCACACCTTGATAAACTAATTGTTTTACAATTGTAGTTAAGATATTGTGTACTCGCTAAGGTAATGCATAATCTGCGCATTTATGTTAATTATAGTTGTTTAATGAAAAATAAATATTCACTCATTTTGGTCAAGGTTGATCTAAACAAAAGGTAGAGAGTAAGTGCGAAATGTAAACGCCGATAGAAAATCAGTTATAATACACCCTAAAATTATTATATAACATATTAATTACTGTCGTCTCTCTTTAATTTATAGTTAATTTATATATGTAAAAGAGGCTTCCTAAATTTTCATCACATTAATCAATTTATCAGCAGTATAGTTCCATTCACTTTTATACTTATAACCTATGTATTCAAATATTTGTACATAAAAATACTAATTAAAAAAATATTTATCTATTGGCAGTATTCTTCCACTTTTTTTTAAACTTATGATCCATTAAAGTTTTTTATGTACTATCTTATGAGTTTTTGATGTTCATATATGTATCTATTTTCTACTACTTCACTTGAATTGTAATCTTTAAAATGTTATAACTTAAAACTCTTATATTTTTTTAAATAATTGCCTTACTTTAATAATTAATTAAATATAACATCGTTTTCCATTATTTTAATCATTAAATTCACAAAAATATTTTATAGCTTAAATTTATTTATAATTCATCTGTGTACTAGTGCAGCCAGAAAAGGCTGAATGCTTGTCTAAATGAGCGTAAAAGTATGGCAGATAAAAAGCTGAATGACTGTTTGACTAATCATGATCATGCATAATTTATGTGCCTTTATTTTAATTAAATCATTAATCAAGTTGATCACAATGATAGCATGGGTTAAAAAATACGTTATATACGATCTAATTATGTTTTCCTGTTTGATTTTTAACTATATATATATATATATATATATATATATATATATATATATATATATATATATATATATATATATAACTTTGATATTAATTAATTCCAGAAGTAAGTCACCAAAGTCGCAATAATGGCCGAAATAGATAGAATATAATTAGATGTGCTTCTAGATTTGAACTTTTGACTACCACGCCAAATGATATTCTTGTGCCCTTTAGTCAACCTATATCGTTTATTGGGAATTATTTTCAGCAAATTTTATACGGTTTGATTTCACAAGCCAACAATATTTTGTACAATTTTCTTTAAATCCTTTTATTAAAGCTGTTTCCGTTTTCTTGCGTACCTCATGGGAACTAGTGGCCGTCTTTCTATCCCAACTGGGCAATCTGTATGGATGTCTGAAGGAGACCTGCCTACAGTTTATAGGTTTGCCCAAATGAACGAGTCAGCAATAGCATGATGAAGAAACCTGTTGTGGTTCAACTGGAGTTGACCTCTACAAATTGAATAACATTTTTTTCGCTTTCTGCCTAATAATTTGCGAGTTCGTTCTATGTTTGCCTTGTAAAATAATAATAAAAATTAGAATACTTTGAACATTTTTCTCGCAAAAACTAATGAAATCATACTCATTGATAAAAGGTGTATCTGCAAAAGTAGGCTGAACATATTTAGTTGTGACAAGCAAGTGTGTAACCGGATGGTATTGTCTGTGTAAATAGAAAATTAAATGCTGTTTGACACAAAATGACATACATACATGCTAAAATTGAAGAAATATTATGTAAGGAATATAAATGAATAGAAAACTTAATATTTTGTCAACAGAATTTCTATTTATCTATTCTGTTTCATTGTCTATTCCTAATTTGTTTAATTGTGTTGTTCTGGAGTAAAGTGCCAGCAATATAAATAAACAAGCTGATGTTGTAGCAAGGTTAAAAAATTTCAATTTATATTTGCGTAATGTCAAAATTTGTGCACTACAAAATTTAGTGTAAATAAGCAGAATTTTTTAAGTAGATTTGTTAAAACCAGAAACGTATTATTTGACTCGATAAGTTGCCTATCCACATGGAAATAACCATTTTAGTGCAAAAGACTAATTTTTTGGAATAGCTTTCTTTATTTTGCGCAATAAAGTTTAATGCAATTTACAATTCTTGGTAGTTGAAAGCCTAAAATCATTAGTCACTTGAAACATCTTTTAAATGATAGGAATTTGTAGTAAATCGTTTACTTTAATCCATTTAGATCTCGGATTTTTTTATTCAATCATGAAGCAGACGTTCATACTTTATGTATAATTTACATTTTATAATATTCTACTCATAGTAGAAACGAAATTTTGTTTTAAAATAACATGATTGTTAATGTGAAATTTTCTTCTTCATATATACTACACAATAATTGATTGCGTGGATGGTGGTAAAAAATTATTTAAATAAAGTTTGCGAGCTTGAAGTAAACACCAATACCATTGTATTTAACCAGTCGTCGAACAACATAACAAAACTACCGCCAGCCGCAACGCACTGACGCGTTTCGACCTTCCTTGATCATCATCAGAGTACGACGGCAAACTGACTATCGAGGATCAAACCGCATTGAATATATATGGAAATCAAATTTAAATATGCGGCTCTCACCTCTAGCAGTCTTGCATACATTGAACTTGACTGGAAATGTCGGCTGCACAATTTCTATGCAGTCACGAACATTAGCTGTTTGTAGCTTTCGCCACACACATATATATAGACAATACAATTACACAATAATTGATTGCGCGGATGGTGGTAAAATTATTTAAATCAAGTTTGCGAGCTTGAAGTAAACACCAATCCCATTGTATTTAACCAGTCGTCGAACAACATAACAAAACTACCGCCAGTCGCAACGCACTGACGCATTTCCACCTTCCTTGATCATCACCAGAGTACGACGGCAAACTGACTAACGAGGATCAAACCGCATTGAATATACATGGAAATCAAATTTAGATATGCGGCTCTCACCTCTAGCAGTCTTGCATACATTGAACTTGACTGGAAATGTCGGCTGCACAATTTCTATGCAATCACGAACATTAGCTGTTTGTAGCTTTCGCCACACACATATATATAGACAATACAATTACACAATAATTGATTGCGCGGATGGTGGTAAATATTATTTAAATCAAGTTTGCGAGCTTGAAGTAAACACCAATCCCATTGTATTTAACCAGTCGTCGAACAACATACCAAAACTACCGCCAGTCGCAACGCACTGACGCGTTTCGACCTTCCTTGATCATCATCAGAGTACGACGGCAAACTGACTATCGAGGATCAAACCGCATTGAATATACATGGAAATCAAATTTAGATATGCGACTCTAACCTCTAGCAGTCTTGCATACATTGAACTTGACTGGAAATGTCGGCTGCACAATTTCTATGCAGTCACGAACATTAGCTGTTTGTAGCTTTCGCCACACACATATATATCGACAATACAATTACACAATAAAATTATTTAAATCAAGTTTGTGAGCTTGAAGTAAACACCAATCCCATTGTATTTAACCAGTCTTCGAACAACATAAAAAACTACCTGCAGTCGCAACGCACTGACGCGTTTCGACCTTCCTTGATCATCATCAGAGTACGACGGCAAACTGTGTGCGGTAGTTTTGTTATGTTGTTCGACGACTGGTTAAATAAAATGGGATTGGTGTTTACTTCAAGCTCGCAAACTTGATTTAAATAATTTTAACACTATCCTCGCAATAATTTATTGTGTAATTGTATTGTCTATATATATGTGTGTGGCGAAAGCTCCAAACAGCTAATGTTCGTGACTGCCTAGAAATTGTGCAGCCGGCATTTCCAGTCAAGTTCAATGTATGCAAGACTGCTAGAGGTGAGAGCCGCATATCTAAATTTGATTTCCATATATATTCAATGCGGTTTGATCCTCGATAGTCAGTTTGCCGTCGTACTCTGATGATGATCAAGGAAGGTCGAAACGCGTCAGTGCGTTGCGGCTGGCGGTAGTTTTGTTATGTTGTTCGACGACTGGTTAAATACAATGGGATTGTTGTTTACTTCAAGCTCGCAAACTTGATTTAAATAAAATACTTCATATATATGTTCTGAAAGCTACAGAAAGTTAACGATCGTTAATGAGTAGAAATTGTGCAGGTGTTATTTCCAGTCAGAAGTAATTTCTGCAAAACTATTAGAGCTTTTAGTCACATATCTGATTTTTAAAAATTTAAATATGCATTGAGGTTTGATCATCGACTGTCAGTTTGCTGGACCACTCTAATGGTGCCAATGGAAGGTCGAAACGCGTCATTATATGCGACTGACATTCGTTTTGTTATGTTGTGCGACTGATTTCATACGGTGGGATTGGTGTTTTATGAAGATCGCAAACAGTTTTCAATAATCATTGTCACAATTCGGGCAACCAATGCTTTTTAAATTGTGTACATTAAGCATAAGTGGCGACAGCTACAAAAGTTGATGTTCGTGACCATACAGATATTTTGCAGCCGAAATTTACAGTCAAGAACAGTTTAGACAAGATTTATTGAAGTTAAAGACGCACACTCGATATTCCATAATTTTTATGTTTAAATTTGATGGATCCACAATCGCCAGATTTCCATCGTGTTCTAATTCTTTAAATGAAGTTTGCGAGCTTCAAGTAAACACCAATCCAATTGTATTTAACCAATCGTCGAACAACATAACAAAACCAACGTCTGTCACACGTGCTGACGCATTTCGATCTTCCATGATCATCATCAGGGTACAACGCAAACGTACTTGCAAGGATCAAACTGCAATTTATATATATATATATATATATATATATATATATATATATATATATATATATATATATATATATATATATATATATATGGAAAGCAAAATTAGATATGCGGCTCTCACCTCTAGTGGTCTCGCATAAATTGTACTAGCTGGAATTGTCGGCTGCACTGTTTCTATGCTGTCGCAAACACAAATTAGCTCTACCTAGCTTCACCACTAATATATTAACGGTTGATATAAACACCAGTGTACATACATTTGTCAGTACAAACTAATATCGTATAGTGTTGAAAAGGAAATTCATCTAGTAAACTGATTTTGCCCTTATTGGAAACTCTCCACGTGCAGTCCAGAATTTGCGGCGGAAAGGGCTCGAACCACAGGTGCGGCAGGGTAGCTCAGTGGTTAGAGCACCATATTACGAAGCAGACGTGCCCAAGTATGAGCCCTGCCCGCGGAAAATTCTGGTGAGCTCCAAATAAGGACGAAACCGGTGTACTAGATGAATTTCCTTTTATAAACTATACAATATTAGCTTATATTGACAAATGCATGTACATAATGGGTCAGATTTTTATATCAAGATCGCAAACTTGATTTATGTAATTGTTATCACCGCTCTGATATCGTCGCTTTGCCAATAAAACAATTTGTCCACTTAAGGCAACTCCCAATGATTTTTAGATGGATAACATGTTTAAATTTTAAAATGAGCTTACATGTTAGAAAGTCCGTCTTGCCTAGCAAACACAAGCTTAGATTTTTGTTGATGTCTAAACGAATTTTTATAGTTTGGCTGTTTAATTACCGCGTAAGTTTGATAACTGATGTTGATCGAAGCCAGAGTATAAATCATTTGCTGCAGTATTAAGTGTTATCAAAAGACATACTTCTTCATTCTTAGAGATACATATTCCATTTCCTACATGATGAATCCGGTGTCCTTTTCTGCGCTTCTATTATCTTCTGTTAATGCATGTTGTTTGCGCTTTTGTAGCACTTTAACGGTGTATGCACAATAAAATGTCACACTGCGATCGGCGTCATGAAAAGTTGAATCTAATATCGCTTTAATACGCATACGTCTAGGAGATTGCACCCTGCATAACCTGACAATATAATATTTGGTTTAAGGCGTCGTGTTGACACCTACTGATGAGTTGCCACCACACACAGCACTAGTTAGTCTAGATGTTACCAAATTTCGTTCACACAGACATTTACAAAACATTTCATTGTCTATAAAATGGCTAATAAAAGCGATGGTTAAAAATTATGTAGGTTTTGCTCGATCATCTTATATTAAATAACTGACTGGAAGAATTAATACAGGTGCATGTTGTAGTAAAAGGCATACTGTATAAGGAGCTTG
This sequence comes from Eudiplozoon nipponicum, assembly GCA_029291075.1. Taxonomy (NCBI): domain Eukaryota; kingdom Metazoa; phylum Platyhelminthes; class Monogenea; order Mazocraeidea; family Diplozoidae; genus Eudiplozoon; species Eudiplozoon nipponicum. Next base: position 18,281 of record JAQBSW010005682.1, on the reverse strand, counting down.
AATATTTATTGTCCGTTTGTACTTTGAAATCAATATTTTTAACAAAATTTTTATTTGAGGCGATAAATTTATGTTTAAAACTAAGAATATTTCAACGTCCAGAAAGTAGCCTAGACATTTTACAAAATGTCACAATTGTTATTGCTGACAGTAAGTAGAGATTCGCGGATCTATTCGTTACAGTAAGAACGTAATTGTGAAAGTACTTTTATTAAGAGCCAATATTAGACGCTGATTTTTATTGGTCAGCGAACTAAATTGTTTAGTTTGTGTTTTCCGTCAAGATGTAAAGAATGCTTAATGCTCGTCTTAATTTAATTTTTAAGCTTTTGCAATTGCCTGAAAATTGAAAGTACATTAGTGCTCTTTTCTAAGATCATACACCAATAAAAATACTCGTGTCATTACAATTTGAGGCAACAGTAATGCATGATTTGGCCCTCAGTTCTATTTTTCTGGCGCAGTTGGCGTTTGACTAAAATGTCGGCAGAAATATTCTTTCAAAGCAGGAGAATAATTTTTTAATCAATTTCCACAAGATTATAAGGTAAAATAAAAATTAATTATTCATTGCGCGATAGCTGATAAAAATTATCTAGATCAAGCTTGTGGTCTAGACGAAATATTAAATTTCTAATAAATTTATTCATTCGCAGAACATAGAAAAAATACTGTCAGTCATCGGTGTTAATGCGTTTCGAAATTCCATGGTCATAAAGTCCTAGTAAATGTTTAAATTACTTGCTGTTACCAGTTGAGCAGTCAATGGTTACCTTCTAGTTTAAATTCGATTAGTTTAAAGAATGGCAGGGAATACGTTTTGGTCATGACGACCACATAGATATTATGAAACCGAAATTTCCAGGCATGGATGATATGTTCTGCGTTTGAAAGGTGTATCTCTGATTTCCTTTAACTTATATGTGCATTCCAATTTGTTCTCCGACTGGTGGTGTTTTTGCCAGGTTGTTCGACGACTGTTTAAATACAATATGATGGGAGCTTACCTCAAGCTCGCAAACTTGAATTAAAGATGTACCCTCCGTTCGTTTGTTTGCCGTCGTATTCTGATGCTGAGCTTGTATTCTTTAGATGAAGTTTGCGAGCTTGAATTAAACGCAAATCCCATTGTATTTAACAAGTCGTCGAACAACATGACAAAACTACCACCAGTTTGCCGTCGTACTCTGATGATGATCATGGAAGGTCGAAACACGTCAGTGCGTTGTGGTTGGTGGTAGTTTTGTTATGTTGTTCGACGACTGTTTAAATACAATATGATGGGAGCTTACCACAAGCTCGCAAACTTGAATTAAAGATGTACCCTCCGTTCGTTTTTTTGCCGTCGTATTCTGATGTTGAGCATGTATTCTTTAGATGAAGTTTGCGAACTTGAATTAAACGCCAATCCCATTATATTTAACAAGTCGTCGAACAACATGACAAAACTACCACCAGTTTGCCGTCGTACTCTGATGATGATCATGGAAGGTCGAAACACGTCAGTGCGTTGTGGTTGGTGGTAGTTTTGTTATGTTGTTCGACGACTGTTTAAATAAAATTGGATTGGCATTTACTTCAAGCTCGTAAACTTGATTTAAAGAATAAATACCACCACTCGCGCAATCAATTATTGTTTGAAAAGCTCCAGTTCATGCGAGTAATGGCTGTTTCGATAGGTCGTGAAAAGTTTTATTTAAATAAATTTTGTGTTCCTATTTATTAAGAAAAAGTTATTTAAAGAATTGAAATTACGCTCTGTGCCATCAATGATTGCTTACTTGTATGACATGTATAATTATGGGGAAACTATCAACTGTCATGTGCATGGCTGAATATTAATTTTGTGGCCAATATTTACAATCAAGTCAAATTTGTGCAAGACTAATATCGTTAAAATCTGAACCTCCGATATTCAATGCCTTCGGTATGCATTGCGGTTTAATTTTCGACGGACAGTTTGTCATCGTCTTCTGATAATGTGTATGGAAGATTGAAACCTGTGTGCATAATTTGCTTTAGTTTCCGTTACTCCTATTAGCGCAATCAAATATTACCAATCTAATTTTTGCAGGTGTTTATATCAAGACCGCAAACTTGATTATAATAATTATAATCATCACCCGCGCAACCAATGTTCGTTTAATTATATAAATGTTCATTTCAATACCACTTCCCCATGTAGTGTGGTGTCTGTTCAGTAATGACAGATTGTGGATGGTTAGTTGGAACTTTGGGTCGGGAATTTTTACATGAACTACATTTCCGGATAAAAGTAGTACGTTTTTGGTTATATTTAGGCCAGTAAAATTTCAGATTTACTCAATTGGTTCTGATGCCTATTACCATCAAAATTGATTTTCGGACTAGAATAATTTATTTTAGCATATCTGTATAGGAAGTACTTGATCTCGCGAGAACGTATTTTATCAAACAAGGAATTATTGCACTGTCAGGTGTTCTTCCTCTGTAATGTTTATTTCAAAGATTCTAATCAATTACTAGAATCTAGTAAAAGTGACATTCTAGGCTGGCTTCTGAGATAATACCTTTAAAAGTATCATGTTGGAAGGAATGAATACTTTTCACATTTATATAAGGTGTTTTGCATAGTTCGCATTAAATCAGTAAATTCATTAAATCAAGTTTGCAAAATTGAAGTAAACACCAATCAAATTTTATTTAACCAGTCGTCGAACAACATGGCAAAACTACCGTCAGACACACGTACTGAAGCGTTTTGACTTTACATTATCATCATCGGATTACAACAGCAAACTGATCAGCAAGCATCATACCGTAATGCATGTATATCGAAAGAAAACTTAGATAGGAATCTCTCACATCTAGTAGTCTCGCATAGATTGTACACGACTAGAAATGTTGGTTGTGCAATTTATATGCTCTCACGAACATTAACTAGTTGCAGCTTTCTCTGTATTTATATTTTTGTCTTCCATCATGATACTTTAATAGGTATTATATCAGAAGTCAGCCTAAAATGTCACTTTTACTAGTTGATCTAGTAATTGATTAATATTTTGAATTAAACCTTACAGAGGCCAAACTCCTGACAGTGAAATAATTGTAGGTTTGATGAAATATGTTCTCGCGAAATGAAGTATTTCCTATGCATGTATGCTGTAATAAATTATTCTAATCCGATAATCAATTTTGATGGTAATAGGCTTCAGAACCAAATGAGTTGTTTTCAAATTTTGACGGCCTAAATATAAAAAAAAGTACCACATCTATCTGGAAATGTAGTTTATGTACAAATTTACGAGATTGTTATTTTCAAAACATCGTATAGGCATAGACATTGGCAACGTTCTGATAATAGTTTGCTCTGTTATTCGACGACTGGTTAAATACTATAGGATTGGTGTTTACTTCTAGCTCGCAAACTTGATTTTAATAATTGTTACCACCGCCATCGAAGTCAATGATTGTTTAATTATAAATCAATGAATGACGTATTACATATTTTTTACCAGATATTTTGTTGTAGAAGCAAAAAAATTAATTCAGCCGCGATTTCTTTGCATTTACTTAAATTACTAATCAAATCGTCTATGGGCTGAGCAGAGCTTTTTGTAAAAAAAAGTAAAATTCTGAGATGCAGCTCTCACCACTTAGCACTCCCGCACAAAATGTACTTGACTTAAATTCTGGCGCACCATTTATTTATATTCATGACGATAACGTTTTGCACTTCTTAACTTATTTATATAATTTATTTAATAAAACAATCATTGATCCGGCGAGTGGTCCTGGAAAAATTTCAAAAATTACATCACACCAATTCCACCTATTTTTACAGCTTCCATCATAAAATTAATACTACATTACAGCTTTTGAAACTTATACATATAATCATTTCTTTAAATCAAGTTTGCGAGCTTGAAGTAAGCACCAATCCCATTGTATTTAACCAGTCATCGAACAACATAACAAAACTGGTTAAATACAATGGGATTGGTGTTTACTTCAAGCTCGCAAACTTGATTTAAAGAATTGTTACCACCACCCGCGCAATCAATTATTGTAAAACATATAATCATTGTTGGTCAGTTTTCTGCCAAATTGTATTATTCATTTCTTCCAGGAATGCAGGTAAATTTGAAATCCGATTCACATCATTTACAAGTATCGACGAAATACATTTTTAAACACCATCTGTCGATTCTTTGGCAGATTTAATGTCGACAAGATCAATTTTTCTCACCTTAGTAGAAAATTGTAATATTTAACTCTACATTTAAAAAGATTTTTAATAATATTAATTCTTTATTTATAGTAATTTGTCTAAATAATACCTATCAGTTAATTATGCAATTAACAGCGTTACCTTTTTTCGTATGAATTAACTCTCTAACTTGACAAATTCTCATATTTTCGTGAGGGTGCTTAAAAATTCAATTTAGCATGAACATTCATTAACTGGAAAATATCATTTACCTGTCGCATAATTTAGCACTGTTGATATAAATGCTGCTTTTTATTTATAATTTACTTGTTTAAATTAGGCATGTTCATATTTTGCAACCTTCTATTCAATATTTTTGGTTAAAAGGCAGGTTTATGTAAACATGTCTAGCAAGTGAACTTTGGTGTAAAAAGTGGTTATATGATTAGTTTTTTTCACCTTGAAAAATGTGACTGTGTTGTTGTTCTTGAAAAAGCTAATAGCAGAATAAAAAGAATACACCAATGATATATATAATTCAGTGGCAAAAATAGATCTTTCTTATTATGAACAAACTAAATTTTCAGAAAATTAAACGAATTAAGCAAAAACTGATAATATTTGACCATGAAAAAAAAATTACGCATATTCGTATTTATTAAAATTTGTAGAAAATATTTTATTACTAATGAGTGTATGTTTGACAAGTGATTTTGGGTCTGGGAATTTATCTTGACTCCACAGTTTGCTTAATACATATTCAATTGCTAAGTTAACAAGAAACTACTAAATATAATGTGTAATAATTATGTGAACGGCTATTAAGTTGAGCACGTTTGTTTAAAATCTTTATTAACTTTGGTTGACAATTGATAGTATAGTTGAAATTGTATAGTGTTACAAGTATATTGACTGTTATTTTTAAGTGTGAATTATATTTTAAGGTAAATTTTAATAACAAATTTATTGACAGTAATGCACATAGTTAAACCCAGTTTATTAAGCGTTTTGGAGAATACCATTTTTTAGACAAAATCTACGTGAATCCACTGGAAACGAGATTTGTGTGTGTGCTCTCAGCAATGTCATCAGATCAGCTCCAGAGCTTAAGCTTGAGAAAGCAACATGGAATAATCACTCACCATGTGGTGTAATGGTTATTCGCGTCAACATAATCCAAACGGAACACGAAGAAAGCCCAAATAACATTTCCATTCTCCACAAATCGTTGTCAGAAATTTTTTTAAAACATTTGTAAAGAATCAATACAGTATACAAGTTGAACTCTGGCTGCATGTTTAAAAAATCAATGAAACCAATAGAAGTGTTCGACTAGTCACGAATAAATGGAAGCAATTTGTATATTCAGCATTCACAGCAAATCCCATCTGCACAGTCTATTTTAGATTGGACATAAGCCAAAGAAGTGAGAACTCCCATCTGTAATAAGCAACAAGAAATCGGTAACTAACAGATGTGCCGTGAAACCAGGTAAGAAAAAAAATTTGGCGAAAAATTCCGAATCCATATGATAATGAACAAATGCGCATACTCAGAAAAAGCAGAATCACAACAAACAAACAAACAGGAAACTTTGCACGGGATACAAATGCAACAATTTCCTTAAACTGACGGTAAGCTAAATCTAGATTTTTAAATAGTTTAGACAAAGCGAATAACCAAATATTTTACAAATACAAATCAAGTAGCATAAACAAAAACATTGTGTTAATCCCCCACCAAATGAACCAAACCATACACATTTTTGACATCTATGATACAATTTCAGCAAAGTATTATTCATTCATTTAGAAATCAATGCATATTGGATGGGTTATTTAAGTTATTACGTAGTTGAACATAATCTGAATATATTTTGGTAGAATAAAACTAAATAAATTCACCAATAAATTTAATTTCATCTATTCAGTAAGTGTTATTTCTTCCTTCCAAATGACTAATGCTTTTTTATTAAGGATTATAATGAACATTTTTTCAAATATGTAAATATATATGTATATAAATACATATGGAATTCGAAAAAATATTACACAAGATAGCGAGGCTATTATTGAGAATATGTCAAGTACTTCAGTAATAATAACAAACACGGAGTGTTCAGTTATAACATCAGGTCTTAATAGATTTTATATAGGTTCCACCTGAAGTGAGGACTAACGATAAAAACACTTGTGCGTATATAACTGTAAATTGTGTGTAGTTTGCAGCAGGGTTGGCTTAGTATACATTCAGAATCAAAAGTGCCCTAGTTCGATACCAGATTGAGGAAAATTGTAACAATCACTGTACGTGTTCTCAAAATGACTAAACCGGTCTATTTCATGAATTTCCTTTGCAATCTAGTGCAATCTTTAGAATATTCAACAAACATGTACATACAGCAATATATATATATATATATATATATATATATATATATATATATATGTATATATATATTGCATGGAAACAGAATGGCAGGATTTGATTGAATATGCTTTCAGTATAAATTATTCAGTATATAAGAAAAGAAGCTCATGTAGTTAATTAGACATCTTTTGATCATAAATGTCGCTCATCTGTAGCTTCTAGAATTGCTGATGCGACGATGTTAACTGGAAGCATTTTGTGCTGTCTCGCAATGTATACTGTAGTCTATTAATTTCATGCAATTTTCAATTAAATAAAAATTTAAAGTTCTTCCCTGAAACAGCTTTTCGTCCGTATCTCTTTTGACGTATTTCCAACTGGCCATTTTTAACTGGTTCTTATAATGCAGAGCGTAAAGTAAATTGGAAATGTGATTTTAAGTTGTAGTTTCATGGCAGGATTTGATTACACACACACACACACACATATATATATATATATATATATGTTGGCAGTATGAACACGACATAGCTCAAGCGAACAAATGCAATTAAACAACTTTACCCACATCGTCCAACTTAGACACTGATACGTAGTCACTGAAATTGACGCCGCCGTGGATTGAATGATTGCATTTGATTCAGATTTCGTTTGAATTCTGCCTCTTTCTTGTAATGAGGGTTTTAACTTTGTTGCTTTGCACCTGATAGGCAGCAAGACTGATTTGTCTGCCCAGTAGAAAATAATCCATACTAAAACGAGATTTACGAAATGATAGAACAACTATTAAAACAGAATGCTTAGCAGGAAATTATGTTTTGGAATAGTTTTATTACGACACATATGTTTAAATATGTCTTCCTAATTTGGAATCATGGGGACAAGGAGTTGGAGAGTTTTCTGTATTTAGCTAATCAACTGGGAGAGGTAAAATTCACATTGGAAAAAGAAAACAAAGAAGAATTATCGTTTCTAGATGTAAAATTAAAACGAATGGGTCAGACATTAGAGAAAGATATTTACAGGAAGGATACTTATTATGGTATCCTCCTGAATTATTGCTCTAATCACCCGTTTGGGATGAAAATAGGCATTCTAAAATCTATGATAATTAGAAGTCTTAAAATAGTGGATTTAAAATATAGGGACAAAGAACTGATGAAATTAAAAGAAATATTCAGGATAAATGGTTATCCGGAAAAATTAACTGAGAAAATCATAGAGGAGACATTATTGCGATTTAATAGAAGAATAACCCAGGAGAAACGGGCAAAAGATTTAGATAATCAGAATGAAGATAAGCACAGAACTCTGGTTCTACCAGACTCCAAATTAAGTAGAAAGATTAGGATATTAGCAACGAAATACAACATAAGAACAGTGTTAAGACAATCAATTACAATAGGCAATAAGTTACCGAATCAGAAAGAAAAAATAGAACCGCTCAACACATCAGGGGTTTATGAGATACCTTGTAGAGATTGCAATCTCAGGTATATAGGTGAAACCATACCTCCAATAAAGGTACGTAGAGGGGAACATAAGACTGCATGCAAATAAAGACATAGTCAAAGTTGAGATCTAGCTAGGCACTCAATTGAGAAACGTCATTAGATAAACTGGGACGGATGTAAGCGGATTGCACAATGTAACCAAAATAGATCTACCAGGTTGATTAGAGAATCAATTGAAATAAAATCAGGAATGAACGTCATGAATATGACATTTGTAGAAAAATCATTAGGCCCAATATTTAATGAAGCCTTCTCGAATGGAAAGAAAGATTTATATAAGATGTGAGAGAAACTCACGTTGTTGCTTATATGTTTATCTAAATATACTTAATAGATATGTGTATCTATATTTATATACATATTACGCAGATATATATATGAATGATTCTAAATATTCATATAAGATGTGGGGGAACTCACATGGTTGCATAAATGCTTATTTAGATATTCAAAATATATATGTAGAAGAATATTTAGATTTAATATATAAGGTGAGAAGGTCTCACATGGTTGCTTATGTGGATTGATATAGACATTATGTATATTTATATATACATATATATATATATGAGGTGTAGACATGTATATATATATATGTATATTTGAAGTAAATATACTATATACTTAGGGCGAATTGTAGGTTCAACGAACCAATTTAATTGCGTACAGATATATATATATATATGTATGCATAAATATATAACTATATATAAACTTTGATATATAAATATTAACAAAAAAACTTCTTGACTGATATAATTTATCCGTTGAAAGATTCACAGTGTTGCTTATATGATATTCATATTGTATATGGGTAAACACGTGTATATATAGTATGGATATATAGATATTTATAATAGATGTGGGAAGAACCTACATGGTTGCTTATATGCTTATCTATATATGCGTAGATACAACGTGTGGACGTATATATAAATGGATGTTTTTGTAAGATGTGGTTATATATAATTATAAATAAGTATATAGTTATATATACATACATATTACGCAGAGACATATATATATATATATATATATATATGAAGGATTCTAAATATTCATTTAAGATGTGGGGTGAACTCACATGATTGCTTAAATGCTTATTTAGATATTCACAAGATATATGTAGGAGATTATTATCAAAAGCGTTTTGACTGATACAATTTATCCGTTGAGGGACTCACAGTGTTGCTTGTATGATATTCATATTATATATAGATGGTGTATACACGTATATATGTATATATATGATGGATATATAGATATATATTAAAGATGTAGGAAGAACCCACATGGATGCTTACATGCTTATCTATATATAAATAATATATAGTGAATTACTTACATGCTTATCTATATATACATAATATATAGCGTGTTGAATTATATATAAATGGATGTTTTTATAAGAAGTGAGTTAGTATATATATATATATATATAATTATAATTAAGTAAATAAAATTTAAATATATATATATATATATAAAATAATACTAATTTATTATATACATATATACATGATTTCGACACAGATATTTTGATGAAGAAACTAATTTATACAGGATATGTGTATTATTGTGTATTTGGTTGAGAGGCGATTTAGTTAGTGTAGACTCCGTATTCGGTCAAAACGATAATTTATACTATACATTCTTTCAACAGTTTTATTAACCTCTCTCTCGGTCTATAACCGATTGCAAGCTGGATGGGATTAGGTAAACTGGGGGCATGTGAGGATTACTGCAGGATTGAAATCAAAAATTTTGTTGATCTTTCTATGCGTCCGGAACAGAAATTAAATATAAACATCATGGATTGGCGTGTATGTCAATCCATTAGGTGTGCTTATAGTTATTCAATAAAATGTCACTAGTAAAATACACATGTTTATAGGTGGTTGTGTGCGCGGAGGGGGACAAGGCTAAGTTTTTTGTATACATTTGAGTATTAGAGACTAGGTATGAAGACCGGATATTAGGAAGACAATTAAAAATACATTTGGATATTAAAATAAATATAAATATATCTGTCTTGAATGACGATACCACATTTGCCACAAGTTGTGTTTTACTCCTATGCGTATTGTGTCGACCCTGAAGATGAACCTGGAAATTCGGGTTCGAAAATTAGGTCAAAGAACAATGACCACATTTGCCAAAAGTTGTGTTTTACTCCTGTGCGTATTGTGTCGACCCTGAAGATGAACCTGGAAATTCGGGTTCGAAAATTCGGTGAAAGACCAATGGAAAATCTTGTTCCAACGTCATTTTCAGACAATCAGCTAATTGAAGGCTTAAAGAAGAAGGGACAAGTGAGAACCCATCAACTGAGGCCAAAAATTACATCATCTGAAGATGGAAAAAGTTCAAGATTTTACCGACCTATGAGTGCTACCAATTGTCCCGCACAAGAAAAATGCGGTCAAATCTACAAAAAGAAGGACAGCACTGCGCAACCAAATGCTTCATTTAATATGTTTAAATATAATTGATTTATTTTGAAATTTTATTTGTTAGATTTGTAATCGGATATCGCGATATCGGTTATTTGATCACGTCGAACCGCATTTCAATGGTCAGCAATAAACTTTAGTGGACGAAAACCAGTGGAAGTTCGGCGGTAAACATTTTTAGATTCGAAGTTTCATGATAAATAAATTTATTTTAATTATAAATCAACATGGCCGGCCATTATTTTTAAGAATTAAATAAAAAATCAGAAAGTCTTATTCGTTTCCTGGGAATTGCATATTCTATTAATGAAGAACACTTTCTGATATATATTTTCAATTGTCTGCTAGGTGTTGCGCACCCGGTAACAAATTAGTACAAATTGGACCTGAAGGGTAAAAAAAGTCATCATGAACGGAACGAATGATCACGTACACATTCTTTTCGTGCTTACCGGCGACTCATCTATTCGAGCGGGTATTACACCCTATACTCGCTATGTATTTAGGTGAGGAATGTGAGGCAATTAGACAATACAATCTCCTGTACGAATTTGTAACCCTGCAGTAGTATAGCTAGCGTAATATAGCCTTAGACAATGCGATCTCTAAGCCAACTCATTATATATATATATATATATATATATATATATATATATATATATATATATATATATATACTAAACCTAGAAATGGTACCAACACTATGGTTGTTCAGTCGCTACTTTATATCAATACTACGTTTGCCGAAGACATACCTGATACAATCGCTATGGTTGCCCAACAGGTACATGGTACTAACACAATAGAATTTATTATATGCTAAATTTCACAAAAAATTGAGTACTACAACTACTACTACTATACATCTAGGATAAAGCGAATGCAACATGAACGGAAGCTATAATCTCATGTGTACATTTTTCATGTCTCCTGGCGAGCTCTGTAATTCCCGTTGGTCGGTTAGATGGTGTTCATTTCCTCATTCTCAAATTTAAAATTTTCATCAACCGAACAATTCCTAGCCATGCGGTGTTCTACTACCCTTTATATGTTTTAACGTAAAAAAATCAATGATCATTTATGATAGTTGTGCTTTCCATTGAGCATCTAGGTTAATATACATTGCTTTTCCGTTTATTTTCCTATCTCTCACTTCAATGCGATTTATGAGTTGCCACCTTTGGTGTTGGAGTTTCAGATACATATCCCTGAGCAAAAAGCAGATAGAAGCATACATTAAAACCCACAGACAAAGAGATTGCAATTTTTTCATTTTTGGTGTGTAATCAGAACCAAAATAGCTGGTCACATAAATGAAAATAATTTTGTGATACTGGATTAATTGAATTTATCTGAACTGCGTTTTTATTAATGCAGTTTTTGTTCCAGTAGTTTTCGCTCTTTAACAAATTATTTTGACTGCCTTTATTGGCAGCCTTCTTCAGTTGGTTCATCTTCACCAGTTTTACAAAAAGACTTTACGTGAGCTGAGGCTGTGACTTTAATGTTAATTATTTAAGCGTAAATAGCAGGGCATCAGGCGCAAAAAATAAATACGCAAGTGCATTATTTTTATACCATTGGGAGTATTTTGTCAAAAATCATCCGTAAAATAAAACCAATGAACAGTGCTTTCACATTATTTAAAGCAAATATTGATAGTCTTCGCTTTCGCCAAAAAATAATGAACTGGATATATATATATATATATATATATATATATATATATCGATTCCGGTTAAAATACGGTCTTATTATAAATAAATAAATGGCAACACCACAAGGCCATTAATGATTTTCTGGTTGAAAAAATCGCGGGGAAGTACGTAAAATAAAATTATGATGGCAAAAACATGGACAATGTGTGGCCTAGATTTTCAGTGAAGTAAAATTTATAACAGTTAGATACTGTTTGTGGCGGAGATTTAATATAAATGCAACTTTGTGTTAGGTGTTGCGCACCTAGTAACAAATTAGTTCAAATATGACGAGACAGATAAACCAAAGAGAGCATAAACGGAGAGTATAATCTTGTGCTCATTCGTTTAGTGCTTACTTGCGTCTCATCAGTAGAAGCCGGTATTGCGTCATTTACACACTATATGTTTGGGTGAGGAATGTAGGAAGATAGGACGGCGCAATCTCATATACGAATGTGTAAACCTGCAGTTGAGAAGCTAACTTCATATGAAGTTTTCGACAATGTGAATTCAAAGCTAACTCACAATATATATATATATATATATATATATATATATATATATATATATATATATAAATAACCTTTGAAAAGGTACCGTCACTACTGTCGTTGAGTCGGTACGTGATATCAACACATTGGAAATGCGGTTCTATTACATCTTTTATATCACCACATTTCCATTGGTTAGTATGAACGATGTTGAAGCCTTCGGAAGGAAGGGACGAATAAAAACCCAGCCCGAATGAAAACAAAAAGGACATTGAAATTGTGATTAATCGGATCTTTGTGAAACTATTAGTGCAAAGCTACAACCCGCATTAGCAGAACGCGGCATTAGAAAATATGTAGCTGGCATTTCGCAATCAAATTTCAGCGCATTGTAAATTCCGTTGGTCGGTTGGTCGATTTTCATTTCTTTATTCCCCAATTTAAAATTTAATCAACCGTGAAATTCCTTGCCAAGCGATGTTCTACTGACTCCGTTTCTGTTATAATGTACAAAAGTCAATGACCATTTATGAAAATTGTGCTTACCAATGAGCATATTGGTCAATCGACCTTGATTTTCCGCTTATTTTCTTACTTTCCACTCGAACGCAATTATTGTCTTGTCACCTTTTGTGATAGAGTTTCAAACATCTGTGTCTGAGCAACAAGCAGATAGAAGCATAAACTAAAATCAACTGACAGAGAGATTGCAATTGTTTCATTTTTGGTGTCTCGTAAATCAAAAATTGTGTATTATGTGTTGCATTCCTAGTAACAAATTAGTTCAAATATGACCAAAGGATAAACCAAAGACAGCATGAACGGAAAGTATAATCCTATGCACATTTTTTATGTTTACTGGCAACTCATCAGTAGGAGCCGTTATTACACCTTTTACAAACCATATGCTTCAGTGAGGAATGTGCGAAAATAGACGAATGTGTAAACCTGCAGTAGTGAAGCTAACATCATATAATGTCTCGACAATGTGACTACGACGTTAACTGACGCTATATAATATTTATACCGAGTCTGCAAAGGTTGCCATCAGTAAGGATATTATGTCAGTATCCGATACTAAAGTTATACTACCGATAAGTTATGTGGCACTAACACTGTGGTTGACGACGTGTAAATATGACGCACAGGTGAGGAATCCAATTAATAGCTAGGCAAATTTTAAATAAAAACTAAATTACCAAAATTTAGATACTGTAGCAAAAATAAATTATTGAATATCTTTTTCATTTACTCACCCACTCTCGAACCCAACAGCCAACGTATACTTTAAACATCAAGTTTAACAACCTAAAAGACACAGAAAAACAATTTGCATTGAGCTGTTACACAGCATAGATAAAGAAATGTTAGTCAAATTTAATATGGCGTTTCGTAATTCGTGATCATCACCGAAGCCTGATGGCAAACTGATTGGCAAGGATCAAACCGCTAGGCGTTGCAAATTATTGAAAATCAGAGAGGTGGGTCTTATCCTTGGCAGTTCAGCCTAAATACTAATTGATGATAAGTTTTGGTTACACAAGCTTTAAGCAGTTACGAACATAGAAACTTTCTGTAGCTTATGCTGCGCATACATATCTAAGACTATTAAACGTTTCTTTAACAAATTCTACAGCCTGAGATTAAATTAAATCTCTTTGTATCGGAGACCGATGCAAAATTGTCTGGCGGGGATGGGACCGCAAATGCTTATATATGGTAATGAAATACAGATATTGGGTTCTAACTCATATAAATATCGCCTAAATTTTACTTAAAAATAAATGTTGTCTGTACGATATCCATGCAGTTACAAATATAATATCTTTGCAACTTTTGCTACACATACATACGCTAAATTGTTAATCAATAATTTGTATCGCGAGTGGGGATAATTATTATTTAAATTAAGTTGGTGAACATGAGATAAACTCTATCTCCATTTATGTAGCAAGACACTCAACATTGAAAAAATATCTCCACTTTTGCACTCTTAATTTAATCAAGGTTGCGATCTTGATATAAACACCTGACCCATTATGTAAATACATTTTTCAGTATAAAACTAAGTATTGTATAGTATAGAAATGGCAATTTATCCAGTAGACCGGTTTCGTCCTTATTGAGAACTTATCACGTACCAGCCAGACTTTGCCGCGGACTGGCTCGAATCTGGGCACGTCTGCTTCGGAATCTAGTGCTCTAACTATTGAGCCACCCAGTGATCTTTGACACGTTTCGAACTTCCGTGACGTCAGCAGAGCTCGACAGCGAACTGATTAATCCGAACGATCTCGCAATTCACATGTCATTCACCGACTGTGTAATGAATAACAAAATCTCATTGAAGAATTCAATTTTTAGTTCAGTTTTGCGTAAAAATGTCATCGAATTTCTAATAAAAACTACAAATCATACAATACATTTGTGTATACATAATTAATGCACGCGTTTTCTTCGGCTGAGAGTATTCTATGCTAATATAACTAAAAAATTGTTATGTTTATTTTGATTAAAAATAAGACTATTTGAAAACCTCAAATGAATGATATGCATTGACTGAAAAGTATAACACAAATATAACGCTTTCAATTCAGTATAATACTGCGTGTTCTCAGGAATACTGCGAATTCTTTCACACAATGAGTAAATAAATTTTTAGACACACAGGCATTAGCGCGAAAGGCATGTGATTAGTTTTATAATTAAATGCCAAAATGAGTTTTAATGAACAATTTCTTGACAAATTTTATATAATGGAAATGTAATGTGCGTGACGAAATTAGCCGATTTTTACATTTTATTTTAAATTCTGTGACAAATGTTGTCAAACATATCAATTTGGGCACTTGTGATGAGTACTAAGTGTAATGTAGTTATTTTTATTATCAATATCTAGCTACATTTTGAACATCTTTTTGAACACTCAACGAAAATTCTTGATTTCGTTATAACTGCTAGTTGTTGCGGTCTTGATATAAACACCTGACCCATTAATTACTTACATATGTCAGTATAAACTAAGAATTGTATAGTGTAGAAAAGGCAATTCATCCAGTAGACCGGTTTCGTCCTTATTGGGAACTCATCAAGTACTGGCCAGAATTTGCCGCGGACAGGATACGAACCTGGGCACGTCTGCTTCGGAATCTGGTGCTCTAACCACTGAGCTATCCTGCCGCACACTACACTACACACAATTTTCAGTTATATACTAACTAATGTAACTTGGTTAGTCAATTTTTCCTTTAGGTGGAGCTCATATGGCATCCATTTAGACCCAAAGTTCCAACTAACCATGCCCAATCTGTCATTACTGAACAGACACCACATTACATGGGGAAGTGGTATTGAAATGAACATTTATATAATTAAACGAACATTGGTTGCGCGGGTGGTGATAACAATTATTATAATCAAGGTTGCGGTCTTGATATAAACACCTGACCCATTAATTACTTACATATGTCAGTATAAACTAAGAATTGTATAGTGTAGAAAAGGCAATTCATCCAGTAGACCGGTTTCGTCCTTATTGGGAACTCATCAAGTACTGGCCAGAATTTGCCGCGGACAGGATACGAACCTGGGCACGTCTGCTTCGGAATCTGGTGCTCTAACCACTGAGCTATCCTGCCGCACACTACACTACACACAATTTTCAGTTATATACTAACTAATGTAACTTGGTTAGTCAATTTTTCCTTTAGGTGGAGCTCATATGGTATCCATTTAGACCCAAAGTTCCAACTAACCATGCCCAATCTGTCATTACTGAACAGACACCACATTACATGGGGAAGTGGTATTGAAATGAACATTTATATAATTAAACGAACATTGGTTGCGCGGGTGGTGATAACAATTATTATAATCAAGGTTGCGGTCTTGATATAAACACCTGACCCATTAATTACTTACATATGTCAGTATAAACTAAGAATTGTATAGTGTAGAAAAGGCAATTCATCCAGTAGACCGGTTTCGTCCTTATTGGGAACTCATCAAGTACTGGCCAGAATTTGCCGCGGACAGGATACGAACCTGGGCACGTCTGCTTCGGAATCTGGTGCTCTAACCACTGAGCTATCCTGCCGCACACTACACTACACACAATTTTCAGTTATATACTAACTAATGTAACTTGGTTAGTCAATTTTTCCTTTAGGTGGAGCTCATATGGCATCCATTTAGACCCAAAGTTCCAACTAACCATGCCCAATCTGTCATTACTGAACAGACACCACATTACATGGGGAAGTGGTATTGAAATGAACATTTATATAATTAAACGAACATTGGTTGCGCGGGTGGTGATAACAATTATTATAATCAAGGTTGCGGTCTTGATATAAACACCTGACCCATTAATTACTTACATATGCCAGTATAAACTAAGAATTGTATAGTGTAGAAAAGGCAATTCATCCAGTAGACCGGTTTCGTCCTTATTGGGAACTCATCAAGTACGAGCCAGAATTTGCCGGACGGTGCCTCACGGCTTCGGAATCTTGATATACCACTGAGCATCCTGGCCATACATCCATTTGCAGTTATAACCATGTAATTGTTATCAACCTTTGGTGGAGCTATATGACCTGCGTTAACAATGCCAACTGTATTACACGTCACCATTACATGTGAATTATTAAATGTTCATTTCAATACCACTTCCCCATGTAATGTGGTGTCTGTTCAGTAATGACAGATTGGGCATGTGTTAGTTGGAACTTTGGGTCTAAATGGATGCCATATGAGCTCCACCTAAAGGAAAAATTGACTAACCAGAAGTTACATTAGTTAGTATATAACTGAAAATTGTGTGTAGTGTAGTGTGCGGCAGGATAGCTCAGTGGTTAGAGCACCAGATTCCGAAGCAGACGTGCCCAGGTTCGTATCCTGTCCGCGGCAAATTCTGGCCAGTACTTGATGAGTTCCCAATAAGGACGAAACCGGTCTACTGGATGAATTGCCTTTTCTACACTATACAATTCTTAGTTTATACTGACATATGTAAGTAATTAATGGGTCAGGTGTTTATATCAAGACCGCAACCTTGATTATAATAATTGTTATCACCACCCGCGCAACCAATGTTCGTTTAATTATATAAATGTTCATTTCAATACCACTTCCCCATGTAATGTGGTGTCTGTTCAGTAATGACAGATTGGGCATGGTTAGTTGGAACTTTGGGTCTAAATGGATGCCATATGAGCTCCACCTAAAGGAAAAATTGACTAACCAAGTTACATTAGTTAGTATATAACTGAAAATTGTGTGTAGTGTAGTGTGCGGCAGGATAGCTCAGTGGTTAGAGCACCAGATTCCGAAGCAGACGTGCCCAGGTTCGTATCCTGTCCGCGGCAAATTCTGGCCAGTACTTGATGAGTTCCCAATAAGGACGAAACCGGTCTACTGGATGAATTGCCTTTTCTACACTATACAATTCTTAGTTTATACTGACATATGTAAGTAATTAATGGGTCAGGTGTTTATATCAAGACCGCAACCTTGATTATAATAATTGTTATCACCACCCGCGCAACCAATGTTCGTTTAAT